>CAIGRB010031965.1:87862-101391 GCA_903798255.1 Fraxinus quadrangulata | reverse complement strand
TCCGTGGAATTTGTGGTGATCTGGATGAACCTGACTTGTAATTGAATTGCAGACAGAGAAGGCGTTCTTGAAACAGCCCAAGGTTTTCCTTTGGTAAGAGAATGTATACCTTTATCACAATTTTTGTGATATGCTTTTACTTTATAGCCTTATGTTAAGTGTGGTTTGAGAGTAAAACGGAAAGTTTGCAGCTCGAAGAAGACAGGAAAGGGCAAGAGGCCAGGAAAGGGAGGCAACCGATACTGGAAAAGCGTTGGGCTAGGATTCAAGACTCCTCGTGAGGCTATTGAAGGTTGAAATTTATCCGTTTATTCATACAGATTTATGATAAAACTGTTATTAAATGAGTTGTGTATCATCTATAACCAGAGGTTGTCCCTTTTGAATTCTGGATCGTGAAATAATTGTTTCTGGGGCATGCTTTTGCTTGCTTATCTGATAAAATTATTACATCTGATCATTTAATTCATTTATAAATTGGTAAACTTTATGATCATGTGATACAATTTCAAATAAATGTATATATGCTAAGAATTTATAAGTTCAATAAATACAGATTCTTTAGTTATTTACAAAGCAATCAAGTAAGTTACTATTGTGCTGAAATACAAAGTTCAAGTGTTTCACTTATAAGCTGGTTTTGAAACTATTTTCAGTTAATTCTGTAGTTCCATGAATCGAGCAAAGTATCACAAAACTCTCTACCCTATCCTATCCTGTATATTGTCCTTTTTGCACCGTGTTGGAATAGAACCTTAATTTATACTTGTTATTAGTTAGTTATTGGACGATGGTTTATGGAAAAAAATTCTTTCTACAAGAGTGACTATTGTTCTAAAATACCTTTTCTATTTCTCTACTGAGTCTTAACTTATTTAGGCCGTGGCAGATAATAAGTTTGTGCATAGTGAGCACCAAGTATGAACTTTTATATTAAGCCCTTGTTTGGTTTAACTAAAAATCAGATTTTTAGCTTTATATTGATAAAAGTTAGTGAAATATGTGATTGAAAAGTTGATAAAAAGTTGTGGGTCCTATGAAATGCGTTATTAAAATTAATTGTTGACTTTAATATGATTTCTGTTAATTTGATTTAGTTTGATTCATTTAAATTGTTAACAAGTGGGTGCACACGTATTTAAAGTGCAGCCGTTATGCTAGGTTAAGAAATTGAATGGATCAAATAATTATCTTGTTTTCTATAATTGCTGGTTGGTCCTTGACGTTTCTGACTTTTTTTAAAGCCTGGCTGCCTGGGAGGTGTTAGTCTGTAATTTCTACATGTTATCCTACTGCACGACTATCTTTGATAGCTTTATCAATATCCGTCTAGCCTAATGAATATCTTATTAGCACCGGTTCTTTTCTGTCCCTTCAGGCACATATATCGACAAGAAATGTCCCTTCACAGGCGATGTGTCCATCAGAGGCCGTATTCTTGCTGGGACATGCCACAGTGCCAAGATGATGAGAACAATCATTGTTCGTCGTAACTACTTGCATTGGGTTAAGAAGTACCGGAGGTATGATCTGATGCCTTTTTAGTATTGTTCTCTCTCTGTGTTACGTTTGTATTGTTATGGTTAAATATTGATTCATTTCCAGATACGAAAAGAGGCATTCAAACATTCCAGCACACATATCCCCATGCTTCCGTGTGAGAGAGGGCGACCACGTTACTATTGGCCAGTGCAGGTAAGTACAAAAGCATATTTATTTAACTTTTTTATGACTGTTCTGGAATTTAATTTTATGATGTGAATTACTTTGCAGGCCTTTATCAAAAACTGTTAGATTCAATGTTCTTAAGGTGATACCAGCTGGTTCGTCTGGTCTCGGCAAGAAAGCATTTACAGGGATGTGAGTTTGGTGATTTGAAATTTTTGTTAGGACTTTAAAAGTCTTGAAGTATGGTTCAAGGCTGTTTTACTTCTTTCAGTTGGTCGATTGTCACTACTGAGGCTTTGAATTTTCTAAGTTGCCAATTTATATATTCTCTAGTTGTCAGTTTTTAAAATTGAATCTCTGTAAGTTGGATTTTTTCTATTCTATGCTGCCTTATGTATTTTGGTTTAACATGGATGACCAGTAAATTCGTTGATTGGTGAGAAATTGAACAATAAATGTGATATTTTAATCAATAATTAAAACTAACATTCACAAGTAAAATCTTATATTAAATAAAAACAAAACTAATATTTACACATGTAAACTCCATACAGAATTTCCTAGAACAAAGAAAATTACCACCGATATTTTCGAGCAATTTAATTCATTTAATTTGAATGTATGTGATGGGGGCAAATCGACCATGAATACATTTTCGGGCAAACAACATTTTATAACACGAATTTACGCCTATATGACGGGGCAAATCAACCATGAATTAGTTTCTTAAAGCTATTTTTCAATTTGGAAATACATGAATTTGTAATTCGTATAATCTATCATAGTGTTGAGCTAATTCAATGAACAATTCTTTATATTATTACCATGTAAGCAAAGTCGTGATAAAATCTATCATAAAAAACCACTTTTTTTTTTTAATATAGTTTTCTACGATGGTATTGTTGTTTTCTAACTTTGCTTGTATGATCATAGTTCTACAATGTTGTTCAACAAGATAATTTAACACTCCAATGGTGACATTTTTTTAACGAGATGCAAGTCAAATAATAGCCCAAAATATATTAAATTCTCATAAATTATATAGCAAATAAATCATAACAATAAAATGTTAAATCTCTATAGACGGACATGTGACATCCCACTCGAGGCCGCTTTACCAAAAGCGAGAGAAACATCATTCTTCTATTTTCTTTTTTCGTCCTTATGTCGCTACACAGTATAACATGTGATCGTAAAAAAGTGTACTGTTTGGACAAATAAGAATCTCTTTCATCTTCTTCGTATAGATAGATGATCAGCAATAGCCCCTGAATTGCAATTACAGTTGTGACACATAATTTTGGTTCAAAAACATAGAGAGGGACGTATTATGCTAATCAATGAAAAGTTGGGGACCATTTTGTGATAAAAAGATTAGGGGTAGATTGCTATTTTACTCAAAAGTTGGGAAAAATGGTGCAAAAAACCCTAATAACGAGTACAATTGTCTTCTCCCTTCCCGAATCCCCTCGAAATCAAATTCGTCACTCCCACTGCAGAATCCCCGCCCACTACTGTGATGCGCCCACGCACACTACACAAACAAACAACAAAAGCAAAACTGTCCTCTGTTTCTCCCTCAAGCTACATAAATGGAGATTGAAGAAGCTTCCACTTCGTCAAGACCCTCTTCCTCTTTGCCGTCACTTGAAGATTGCATGAAGCTACTGAGAGGAGAAAACGACTCTCAAAGGCTCGCAGGCCTACTCTTGGTCACCAAATTCTGTGACAAGGACAATCAAAAAACCGTTCACAAGGTCTACGATGCTGTCGGGCCCAGCTTCCTCCACCGCCTCTTGCTCACCGGTACTCGCCGATGAATTCTAGTAATTAATTTTTTTTTGAAAAAAAAACCTAAATTTTCAATTTTTATTTATTTATTTATTTATTTTTGTGGCAGGGATGGGGAAGGGGGATGGTGGAGGAGATAATGCTAATAGGGAGGCTTACTTGCAGTTAGCCGTGACGATGCTGGCAGCCTTCGCTAGGGTTCCTGAGATTGCTGCGAGTGAAGAGATGGTTTCAAAAATTCCTTTGTTTTTGGAGGTTATGTCAAACATGTATGTAAAATGTTATTCATTTCAAGTTTGAACCTTATTCTATTTGCTCAATGCTCATCATGTATTAATTTCCTTCTGGATAATCTTTTAGCCCCAAACAAGTTTAAATAGTGCTTCTTGTAGTTGATTATTGTGGTTAAAGTCTTAATATGGAGGTCACCGCAGAACAGGATCTTTTAATGCTTCAATCTCAGTTTTCCGCGACAGGGTATTAGCAAAGAAATACTATGCCATAGATACAGTCACATAATTCCTAAAATATAGAAGTACCGAGTACGCATGGAATTAGGGGATAGCTGGTTTGAGCTTGTATAATCCATGACTCTGCTTTTGGGATGATATGAGGAGGAGTAATCTCTTGATGAAGCAATTTGTCTCTAATTTTGCAGTGTTAGACATACTATATATTCCCAACTAATATTTTGTCCACTTTGTTCTTGAGGTTGTATCTGACGCTCAGCATGTTGTAGCTGAATATTGGTAAAATGTCTAGGAGATCTTGTTTATTCATTTTTTTTTTCTTTATTTACTTCTCTTAATCAATGAGCTATTGTATGCATCAAGGAAGCCAAGTATACTTACTGTATGGAGGAAGCATATCTCGTATGATATAGATCTGTATTAATTTGATTTTTGGACTGGACTTGCAGCTCCATGTGATTCATCTATGGTCTTTTACGATATAGATGATGTTTTGACTTGCAGGTCTAGTTCAGCTTTCATTGAAGAGTGCTATGAATTTCTATTTTTGGTGTCATCTGCTGATGAGGAAGGAGTTGTAGCATTATATGAATCAGGAGGCATGAACATACTGGCATCTCAAATGCCCACTTTGCCAGAGGGTATCTAGCATCAATCCTTTCTGAAAATTATTGACTAGATGAACCATTAATAAATAAAAATAAAACTTCTCTATGAGGCTGATGGATGTTGTGATGCAGATTGTACTGGAGTAAAAAGAAAAATGCTCTTATTTTAGTTTTGAAAATAAGTAATAGATTTTGGTTTATTTTCTTACCACGTTTATCAGTTTGAAGAAATTTTCAATATTAATTTGTTCCGAAACTCTTCCAAAAATTCTTCTCTTCCTCTCTCTTCTTTCTTGTCTTGTTTCTCTTTCCTGTTCTTCATATGTTGTCTCAATTTTATTATACGGGAAATAGTAAATTTGATACAATATCCTGATGGAGCTATACAATTTTGGCCATGTAGTTTTGCAAATAGTTTTATTGGAGGATGATGACAGATGAGAAACTTATGAAAGCAGTAGTTTCTGATTTTTGTGCAAGTAATTTTGCTTCAATAATATTTGAATTACTAAATTTCTTAGGTTCTCATACAATGGAGCTTGCCATGACACTTGTTCAATTGATGATAAGCAAGCTACCGGCAGAAAAATTCTATGTTGAACGTCCATCTGAGCTGTCAAAGATGGTGAGCTTCCATGTGCTTAAATTCTTTTTCTTTTTGTGTAACTCTGATACAATTTGATTGTTATATTTATATTTTAAGTCAAGTGGGGAACTTCTATCTTCCCTGTTTCAGGTTGCTGCTATAGCGAAACAATTTGCTGTGCTGCACAACGCTTTGAAGTTTGAAGCTCTTCACCTCCTCTCTGCTATTCTATCCTCAAATTATTCTGTATGAAAGTTTCTGTTGATACACATTCTGTGAAAGAAATATCTTCAAGATTTTTGTAACATGCACGTGTAATTTTATCAGTAAAAGTCTTTCCTAAATTGCTCTTGCTCCTTGATTTCTGGATTAGAAATGGTAGTTTGCTCCTTGCCATCTATTTAATCTTTGGCCCTTTAACCGTCTGAAGAGACATCTTTTCTTTGTTATTGCAACCCCTACCTTGGTCAGTAATTTTTAGTTCAGTCTATCACTTTCTTAAATTAAGAACATGTAATCAATTTTGTATACAGAAAAATAAAAAATAAATTAACCGTTGCCTTCATATTTGTACCTCACGTATCAAACTACACCAAAGCTAATAGCTCTATTTTTTTTATTTTATTTTTCCAATTAAAGCCATTTAGAGGTAGGCAAGAGACTTGAATTGGGGGGTGGGGTGGGGTTTGACACTGCCTCCTACTCTAGCATATTGATATGAGCATTTATCTTACAATTTATACATATAGAATCTCATTTTGGCTTCTTTTGATATGTAGGGATTTCTAAATGTTGCGCTTCAGTCAATGGCGGGTGATGATTGGTCGACTAACATGCGCATTGGTATTGTTGCTGTTTTGCAAAATCGTGTTGGTATGTTTTACTTATATGAATGAAGTAAGCTTTTTGTTGTGAAGGCTGATACAGGATTATACTTTTCACATGAGATTGATGATTTATGAAAGGCTACTGCTTTATGTAAGGCTTTTTGCCATTTATGTGCAGCACCTGCTGAAAAGCTTCAAGCGCTTGTTCTTGCTGAGCATGTTATATCCATTGTTGGTGAGGAATGGCTTATTGGCCCATTGAATTTGCCCAATGTGCAAGGTTCTTTTCCTGCTGATCGGTGAGTAGTTAAAGTGACCTTTGATGGGTTCCTTTTTTATTTCTTCTCTAAACATCCTCACAGGGTAACCTAGAAAATTCTGCTCTACTTTCTTATTACAGGTGTATACTGCTTGTTTTGGAGTCGTCTAGAGTAGAAATTGCTGTTCTCCTTAATGAGCTTGCATATCTGAAATATGAAGCCTCCGAGAATTCCTCGTCTGATGCTGAAACTTTTGTGGCAAAGCAAAGGAATCTTGGTGTTGCCTTTTCTTTGGTGGAAAAGATTATTAAACTGATCTCAAAATTAGGGGAAAGTGAAGGTACTTGATCTTCACTTTTCTAAGCTGTGTTTGTCAATGTTTGCGTGTTAGCACATATAGACTTTTCAATGGTAAATGCCCTGTGCTTCTTTAGATACATATAGGTCTTGTGCTCTGACTTGAGCTTCATTAAACAATATGTGATTAGTTTGCCAACTCTTTGTTACATCCTATAGTATCATGTTTATGTGGACTTATCAAGAACTGAAACACTCTTCACGTTTCAGTTCATGGGTGACCCCCCAACTTTCAATTCCCAATGGTCATAATTTTTACAACAATGTTTTTTCTCAGTATATCATGAGACTTAGTATTGTTTGGCTGATGATAAGTATGAACTAATGTGGATCCTTCTTCTACTGCAACATGCAATGCAATGGTTTCAATTTTATGTAGGTGAGCTCTTAGATGGGCTTTTGAAATTTATTTGTGGATGAAGTATTCTGTCGCTGTACTTGTAGCTTGTACCTAGAGTAGTTCAGGATTCGTGTCTACTTCAATTTTCTACATCAGAAAAGTTCTTATCAAGAGATGCTCTCTTATGCTGCATCTGATTTGTTGGAAATTATTTTTGCAGAGTTAAATTCAAATTCCATTATTAGTGAAAGCACCTTCATGAAGATCATCTCTGGTCTCAATGAGACTGTTGGTGTAGTTCTTGATTATTTGCAAGACGCCAAGGTATAAGTCTATTTGAACGGTAACTTATATTTGGACTTCTGCATTTACAATCATGTTTTTGCCAGGAACACAGGCAGAAGAAAGGAGATGACCTTCTAGCTTCAGTGAGGATAGTTGGGAGGTCTGTTAACTTCACATATTGTCACTCTTTCTTTGTTGTCCTCTCCTAGTTTTTGTTTCACTTTTTTTTTAGAACTGATTATCTAAGAACAGTTTCTGATATGCTCATACCTATTATTATTTCAGTTATCTTGCAGAAGCACCTAATGCATGCAACGAGAAGGTCAAGGAGCTTCTCAGCTATATGCTTTCAGTTGAAGGGGAAGACGAGCATAGGTTTGATAGATTTCATAATGTTCTATATCATAATTTCCAAGTTATAGTTTAGGTTATTTACTTCTGTATATTTATTAATTGAAACTATTTGAACATGCTTTAAAATGGCAGTCCTTTTCACTCCATCTGCTTTTTGCTCCCCATGCTGTGTCAAATGACAATGAGGACTGAAGAATGTAAAGATATTGCTTCATCTGGAGCCCTGAGAGCTGTGAGTCAATGATTTGAAATGACTTGATGCACTAAATACATGTCTAATACAGTTGTCCATTTTGATTAACCCAACACATATATAAAATATACCTTTTCGCAATAAACATTCATATAATTGTTCAAAAAAGTTAGTTCTTCTTGTTCTCTTTAGAATATGAATACCGACTTCTTTTGCAGGTTGCTGGGTGCCTTATTTGTTTGATTGAATCAAACAGTAATGGTGATGAGGATGGTGGTACAATATTCTTGGCTTGTGACACGATTTTGAATTTCTTATTGAAGGTATTGCCATTGTGCTTCATACTGGACATAACAAGATACATATAATGCCTGTGGCATTTTCATTTTCTTTCTTACGTTAAATAATGCCTGCAACTTTTTTCATCTCTTCTTCCTGAATAGAGGGAGCAAATTCGTTTTTCCTTGGATGATCCTAGTTTTGTCAAACTTTTGCAAGCTTTGTCACAAGTGACAGGTATGCTCACGTGGGTTAATTGCTCAGAAGAATGTTTGTTTTGACATTACATTTTCTATTAAAGAATAACTTTCTTTTATCTGAACGTTATAACTCGTTATGTTATATTTCCTTTGACCTGTCTAGTGTATTATGGAAAATGAAAGCTGATGAAGCTGTGTTGATCGAGCACTTGATTAATAAATATCCAAATGTGAATAAGCAGATAAAATGAAAGAAGAAAGTAAACAAGAGAAGAATGTGTATAGGAAAAGCAGAGCAATAAATAAAGGCTGTGGAGCGAGTGAACTAGATAGTTAATGACACGTAAAGAGAAAAGGCAGTGACTTGAATCTTGTTCGTGGTATACATTAGTACACTATCAGGAACAAATTATGGATCTTTAGCATTCATAATGGGATGAATTTAATTTTGGATATATTTAGATGGTTGTATCATTCAATGTCATCTTATTCCTCTTCAACCTTTAACAACTCTTTGAAATATTTTTTAACTTTAACAATCAACAAATAGATTAATTGACCCTTTACTGGTTTAAATTCATCCTAAACGAATGAAGTAATATTTGAGACATTATATATTAATTATCAAAGTGCAAACAATCAATGAATAAATTTATTTACCCTTTACTGGTTTAAATTCATCCTAAAGGAATGAAGAAATATTTGAGACATTATATATTAATTATCGAAGTGCGAGGGAACTCGTATACTAACAGTGAGGCTTAAGCTTCCCTAGAGATACTAATTTGGGGCACAGTTTTTGAGTACTATTGAGTTTCTAGTTTTACACAAATGTCCTCTTTGTGCAAGGACTGCTAGGTCTCGTTACCTATCTGGAAAGAATTTTTTTAGTAGCATAATCCTCTCTTGCACATAAAAAAAGAAAAGGAGCCTCATTAATTCAAAGCGTTGATCTGACATTGCAGGACATTAATGTTTTTTATCTGCTTTTGCTTTGACAAACTACCTGCTGATGTTTCTTACTGTATGTCGTGTAGTCCCTTTGCATTTTGTTTCCTTGTGGAAACAGTTGAAATATATAAATGTGCTATGCAGAGAAGAAGAATGATCCATCTTCTATTATGATGGCATCAAGCATCTGTGCGCTAATACTTGGTTCAACATCAGAGGAAGCTCTTCTACATCATCCTGATTTTGACATTGACAGCCTGATTAGTCTGTCACAGCTCATGAAGAAAAGTTTAGTTATATGTACTCGGGTAATCTACAAGATGCTCTCTCTTTCTTATTCTTTCTTCTATTGTATTTTTTATTTCTGTTCCTTTTTTCCCATTTCTTGGGGGATGGATTGTGATTCTCATTCGCGGATTTTGTTTTGCTAAGAATAATATGATCGAACATATAAGGTTATGGTAGAAATCATTAACTTTTAGATACCGATTATTTAACGTTTATTCATTTTCTCTTTTACCAGCGGATGCAATGTAGGATTTAAATTCAACAATAATAATCTTCGAACATTCCAAAACTAGCTGTTAGCCACCGGTAGTAGGGGATTTAAGGGGTTAAAGACTACTCAATTGATGAATCTGACTAAAGATATCCAAAATAAGGATGACAAGCATTACCAATCTTTCTCGCACTTCAGAAATTCTTATGCCGTGAAGTAAAATGATAAACTTTTAAGCATTTTCTTGATTTGGATTAGATATGCTCTGTATATTAATATCATTAGTGGCATCAAATATTTGACATTTAGCAGTCTAAAAGAATCAGGATTTGATGTGCATATATTGGCAATAATCCAAGGTGAATAGTCCGCAGGGGTTATATTTCACAGGATTGCATACATAATTAGTGTTAGGTTCGAATATCTTGCTACTGCCATTTTAGGCTCTTTTGCTGTTACTTTGGTTGACAATGCTTCTTTATGGTGTGGCAATAAAATTAGTGTCTTATAGAAAATATGTTACTTGAGAGTACATGCTAGTATGCTTTTTTGTCTTGTGGATGCCGTACCAAATGAATTATAAGGAACAATGATTTCTTTTTGTATTTCTTGTCAAATACTTAATATGCATTTACAACATGATACTACGGGCTTCAAGCAGTTTGTTATTGAATTGATCCGATGCTCAATGAAACGGACCCTAGCTCTTAATTAATTATTCCTTTCTATTCTTTCTGTTGATATTTCAGTACAAATTTGTTACTTTATAATTCAGGATATAAGCTGTTAACATACATTCAAATATAATTCAGGATATGGAGTTTTAACTCTCTGTAATTTTAAACATAATGCAGGGTGTGATGTCTGATGATGTTAGCACGGAAGCAGATCTTTGTGAAATCGTTACTTCAGGTACTTGTTCAACTCTTGTTTCTTGGCTGAATTATGTAATGTTTAATGTGGCTCACTGGAATTCTAATAATTAACTTCAATGCAGAATATTCATCTTGGGCAGATCGATTTCCCCGTATGAAAGAAGTAGTTGAGAGATGATTCAATTTTTCTTCAATAAATGTTTTTGGATCACTGCATCAGCAGCATTGTCTTTGAAATTTTCAAATCTTCATAGGATTTATTATTTAAGTTAAAGATTCAATTTTGTGTTTTTTAAAGCTTCTTCTCCTCCCCCCTTTTCAAGTGGCATTAGCTCTTGTACATGTAAATTAGTTTTATTTACAATTCTCATAGTGTTTGTTACTGAAAATAATATCAAAAGAAAAAAAGGGGGAACTTGGATGAGCTCAAACGCAAGACTGTAACTGTGTTCTTTTTATCCCAAATATCAGTGGGGCAAGTAATTAATTTGTAAAGGTGTTTGATTAAAAGCATGAAATTTGTATGGAAAGAAAATAAGTTTTTAGGCAATTGAATTGTCTAGAATTTATTTACATGAAAATTATTAATCATGTTTGATTAATTTAATTTTCAATTTGAAAAATGTTATATTTGTCCATCTTTTATTGGTGGGTAGATGAGTTGAAAAAGAAAAATCTCTTTCTAAAGAAAATGTATTTGAGGAAAATATGGTTCCAACTTTTGGAAAAAAAGGGTTCAACAAACACTTCAAAAGTACGAATTTTAATGGGAAAATAACTTTTTTTGTTTATGAAAAAAAAATCAATCAAACATGGCCTAAGTGTGACTAGGTTTTAATTACCTATATTTTCAAACTCGGATCGGTCGGTTCAATCAGAAAAATTGAAAATTGAACCGAAATTTGGTCCGATCACACAGCGTGAAAACCGGATTTACATAAATTAGTACAAAACTCGAAAAGCCTTCCAGTTCATCCAAAAATCGGTAAATTGGTCACGATTTCTTCAGGCTTACAAATAATATATTTGTTAGAAAAAAATTATAGTATGAAGAAAAGAATGTTTTACTGCCATTTCTCGCCGCCTAATAGCCACCGGAGCTTCAATATCTCTTTGTTGAAGCCATTGTACCAGATTTCAGTCAAAACATCCAAAATCAAATTCAGAACCGGTCTTAAACAATAGAAGTATTCAAATAGATACAAATACATATATTTGTATGTGTTACAGAGACAAGGCAACCGACAACTTTTGTTGTCAAATTCATTTTTGGGTTTGGTTAGTGGGCTATAGTATGTTTTGGCCCATTTATTTGACCACTTCATGTTAAATTGATCTAATTTCAATGTTAAAAAGTAGAAATTACATGGAGACCTACTTTTAAAGATTACATTTCAAAAATCAAAATTATAGTTTTATATATACAAAAATCAGATGATAATACAATATTTCATATTAAATAATAATATTATAAAATTCAATTAATTATACACCCTCACCACAAACCCTAATATTCATTTAATTTCTCATTTACAATCAATTCTCTCTATATACTCTCACCTCTTCTTCTCTCCACCTCACCAAGCATTCCCACAGGCCATCTGCTCGCCTATCGCCCTCATCGCATATCAAGCGACGTGTCATCGTCGTGACGCTTCATCCTTGCAGTGATTTGCAATTCGCCGTCGCTAGGACGCACCGTATGGTGGTGGCGGTGCAATGGTATTGGTGGGGTGGGGTGGTGGTGTGTCTATGTTGGGTTGGATTGTTGGTCTGCGTAGGACTCGGTGTGTCTGTGTTGGGCTGTGTCTCTCTCTCTCTCTCTCTCTCACTGAGCACCGTTGTCGATAGTGATCTGCGAGCCTATCGCCCTCATCGAAGATCAAGCGGTGCATCGCCACTACGACAGCTTCATCCCTACAGTGATTAGCGATTCATCGTGGATGCGACGAACAGCATGGTGGCGGCGATGCAATGGTATTGGTGGTGTTGGTGGAGTGTGTTGCGTTGTGGGGCTGTGTTAGTGGTGGTAGTGGTGTGTCTGTATAGGGTTGGGCTGTTGGTATGTGTTGGATTTAGTGCGTCTGTGTTGGGCTGTGTCTGCGGGTGGTGGTAGTGGTGCCTCGCATAGTGAATGGTGGATCTAGCGGTGGAGATGAGTTTTGTTTTGTATCGACAATAAATTCGATGGTGGGGTTGTTGGATCTGGTGGTAGTAGTGGCGATGGTTTTTGTTGATAGAGGCGGTGGTGACGATGGTTTTTGTTGAGCGGTGTGTGACAGTAGATTTGGGAATTTTTTTGGAGAGGATTGTAGTTGTAGAGTGGTGGTGGTGGTGGTAGTGGAAGAAGTGGGATACCAATTATTTGGTTGGTATTAACCAATAAATTGATTAATGTGTGACTAATAAATAATTTGTGATTAATTATTTAGTAAATTATGGTCAATAAATTGATTAATTTGTGATCAATAAATAATATGTAATCTATAAAATATGATTGTAGCTCACAATTTGTTAAGTTGTGAACGAAAAATTACTTGTGACCAATTTATTTGATAACATGCGATCGTTAAATAAGTTATTAACTTATAAAATTTGTGATTTTATGATCGATAAATAAATTGTGACTTATAAAATTTTTTATTTGTGATCGAGAATAATTTATAACCTATAAAGTTTTTGATCTGTAACCCAGAAATAAATTTTGACCTATAAAATTTTTAATTTGTGACTCAGAAATAATTTGTGACCTAACCAATTAATTCAATAATTATAACTAAATTGTATAGAATTGTGAACTTAGTATATTTAATTCATAAAAAATATTTTTAATTAATTATTTCATAAGTAAAATGTAATTAATATCTAATTTTTGAAATTTTAAACTTTGTTTCTTAGTTTTGAAATAAGTAATACTTAATCTCTTATGAAATTTTCCCGATGATAAATATGAATTTTAAAATGTTATTTAAATCAATAGAATTTT
>CAIGRB010031965.1:57992-85101 GCA_903798255.1 Fraxinus quadrangulata | reverse complement strand
ATGCAATAGAAGAATTTGATCGAACACTACATTAGGTTATGAATTTTGAATTAAGAATTAATGTGATCAATATATGAAATTATTATGCACTAATATTCATCACATATTTAAATCTTCAATCAACTGTTTTTGCAATCTTTTTATATTTTCAAATAGTTAAAAGTAGTTAGAAAAAATAATCACAACCATCACAATTATTTACTTGCTTTTATCAAATATGAGTTAGAAAAATTTAATTAAGTCCTACAGTATAGTTCTCGTGAGAACGATATCCAGACTCAAAAGTCCACTATACCACTTATTACGATATCGTACATTTGCGATATAAAAAAGCAATACTATCACATGAAAAAGTGTCAAACTTATCTACCATCAGCTATGTGTAGCATGATTGAAGAAAATAATGAGATGGAAAAATAAATAGTCAATATTGATTATTACATTATTTTCAAATAAATTTTCGTATTTTTAGTAATTGTGGAAATTATAAATTTTCAATTTTGGGATATGTCATTTGGTGTTTATACTTTATAAGGTATTGGATGTTATTAGCAACGTATATTAAATGCTACTATCCTAAATATTGAAATATTATTTGATGCCTATTTCATTTCATTTATTTTTTCGATTGGGAAGATAATTTGACTGCTCAATATTTTTAAGGGAAAAAAATATATTTTGAGTAGAATTGAACCCAAAATATAATCGACAATTTAAACTCGAATTTTATAATCTTATTAAGACCTAAAGTTTGATCTTAAAAGATAAATCTTATTAAAAAGAGTGACTCAAATTTTTATAAATTAATATATATTTTCATCTTTATTCGATGTAAAATTTATTTCTTAAAATATCATGCAAGATGATTGCTCGTTCGATCAACTCAACCTTAAAATTTGTATGCTCATTTTTTGAGTTTTAATCAAATCGAATTCCTTGTTAAAACTCAAAATGATCGACATATACTCAAAGCCTAACAACGTTTCAAATATTGATGCCGTAGAAGATACCTACAAAAATATAGCCTATCACAAAACTTGGACCCCACTAAAAGTGCGGTACCTGTCATGGGTGTGATCAACCCATGTTCCTTTAACAAGATTCTTTTTGAATTGTGCTTATTGTACATGGAAAGTACTATAATGATGTTTATAATGAACACATCGTGTCCCTATAACAAGATTCTTTTTGAATTGTACTTAGTGTACATAGAGGACACCATAATGGTATCCATAATGAACACATGATGCTCATATTGGAGGAACACTATAATGATGTTCATAATGGACACATGGTACTCTCTTATTGAAGGGAGCGTGAGCCCACCGACACCCCCCAATAGAAAGACACCATGTATCCATTATGAACACCATTATGGTGCCCTTATGCACATCAAGAATAATTCGTTCTTTTTTCATATTAGCATTATCCGTACAATTATTGTAACTCGTGGATGAAAATTGATTTACTCTAAAAAGATAAAATAAACCCACAGATCATACGGTACAAAGTTGAAATCCTATGGACAGACAGAGAAGACGGACGGACGGACGGACGAAGAAGGGTGGGGAAGGGAGAAATAATCAGAAAAACTTTGTACAATAATAACTATCGGCTATGGCGAAGAAGCTCTGATAAACCTGGGAGTGGAAGGAGGAGAAGCAAATGGTAGATTTCTGAGGATGAGAAAACGAACTCGCCGAGGAAAAGGCAGCGGGGCCTGGTGGAACATGTGCTCTAACACTCTGGCCAGCAACACCGTGTAATCCTCCAGGAACTCCGTCAGTAGCGCCACCAGTATCATGATTTCTTCTTCTAATCACACACTTTTAGCAGAAGTCTCAACTCTCGACGTAACAAAAATGAGGATTAAATAGGAGTGAGTTAGCTTCTATTCTCGGGGTGGGGGGCTGCTGTCAAATCCCAACGGCGGAGAGAGCATTGACATCTGTTTTATGCACATTGTTTGTATTTTTTTATTTGGAACTTTATTTTCCTCATCCTTATCCGTTAACTTCGAGAAGCCCATTTCAACCATACATCTGTCTTATAATACATTGTTTGTATTATTCTATTCTTGAACAATAATTTCATTCCATTTAAATCACGTATTTTTTAATAAAATAATATTATATATAAATTTAATTTTTTATTTTTAATCATATATTTTTCATCATTATAATATTATAAAATACATTTTGTAAAAGAACGAAACTCAAACAAACCCTAAATTTGAAACGAGTAAAGTTGATATCTGGGTATAGTTTAAAATTATTTTTATTAACATATTTGTATTTAAACATTTTATAAGATTTAATTAATTGTTTAGAGCACCTTATATGATGCTGTAAAATTAGTTATAAATTAATATTTTTAAAACTACTTTTGCATTTTTATTTACATTTCGATGGACTTAAATTCAAAATTTGCTCCAATGAAAATATCTAACTTTACTTTTTTTTTCCTCTCGAAAATGTAAAAAAATATATAAATTTTTTACTGGAAAATGTAGCATTTTCTCCGCATTTCTCCATTAGAGTAGTCTAGAGACTAGTGCTATCAATTTTTAGTTGGACGGACTTGAAATTGATAGCACTAGTATTTCGTTTACAGTATATTAATGAAAAACCAATCGATCTCGACATATTCCTTTAACCATTTATTATTATTACTTGGGACCTCAATTTGGTTATTCAACAACTTTGCAATAATTAACTTGATTATTAGTTAACTTTATTATTGTATAGCAAACTTACTATTGGTGGATCATTCGGAAAATTCCACCACATAATTATTGAGGGTGATGTGTTACTGGTTCAAGAAACGCAGGGAGAAGCCCAATTCTTATGCAGGTGGCTTACGATAATCTTGCATTCTGGACAATCTGATCGCTTCATGGATGAGATACCCACAGTTGTCGCCCCTTCTTCAAACTCCCTTATAACCTAACCTAACTGAAATAACCATATTAGCAATAAAAGGAAAACCCGAAATCTGAAACTTCTCATCTAAATGTTTTTAGTCGTTAGAGAATGAACACATTTATTTCCCGTGTCACTGACTGTTGCAATTTCAGGGATATATAGTCTTGAACAGACCTTGGGCATTTGTTCAGTGGCTTCAACAAGCACAAATTGAAGAAGATTATGAAAATTATTTAGCGCGGATTGTCGCTAACAATTCAAAAAAGTTCAGACGATTGTGTAAGGAACAGACCTCTTGAGACAAAATCCCAAAAATGAATATTTTATTTGACGAAAATTTACAATTCGGAAATGAACAGAATGCCTCCAAGGGGGGCAAGCACACGAGTACTACTAAAAGAAGCGCTTTAAAGTTAAATTAAGAAATTAAAATTACATATTCTTTGTTGAGAGTTTTTGATTCGGGTCTTTTTTCTTCTATATTTTCTCTTCCTTTTA
Organism: Fraxinus quadrangulata; assembly: GCA_903798255.1. Classification (NCBI taxonomy): domain Eukaryota; kingdom Viridiplantae; phylum Streptophyta; class Magnoliopsida; order Lamiales; family Oleaceae; genus Fraxinus; species Fraxinus quadrangulata. The sequence goes on along the minus strand of CAIGRB010031965.1, from coordinate 81,679 downwards.
TACTCCTTTCATAATTTCTTTGTAAAGAACTGCTTGGAAACTGCTGGTGTTCTATAACTACCCACTTTCTTTATGATGTTTGATTTGTCGTGAAACTGTCATATCTAACTGTTGCCACGATTCTTGTTTTTCAACCGCCCACAACTGGAATCCTTAGATCATGGAGTGTAATGTGATTGCTCAATAACCGCTTCAATAACTACTGTTTTGGATAACCATGATGTCAAGTTTGCCAATATCCTGAGCGACTCGAAGTTTGGACAAAAACGAGCTCATTCATTCTAGGCGACCGCAAGACACCCCATTCGCTCAAATTTTGGGCGTCTTGCCAGCTTAGACGATGACGTTATTTTATTATGGGGCCTCTTTTGCATTTATCAATGGTCTCATTAGGGCCTTTATCCTGAACTTCCCAATTGGGCTTCATTCCTTGAATTATTTAAATTTGGGCTACACTTTTTGTGTGTCAACAGAAATACATGTCAATAAGTTCAGACTATATATAATTTCAATCTACTCACCAAATTCTTCTCTTCATGCAATTTATTAGTTTCATATGCATCACATTATGCAGTTATATATTAATGGCAGAGCCAGATCACATTATTGTCAAGCCCATATCAAACTTGTCTAGAGATAGCTTTGGAGCTGCATTCCATTTCTTTTACATTGTGCCCAAGAAGTTTGAGTCTGTACTTCGGAAGTTCTTCCCCGTGGAAAAAGGACGAATAACAGAAATTGATCCAGTTGGTAATTACCTCATGATTCTTCGGAAGGTATCATAATTATGTGTCTAGTAAGGTAAATTGGATAAAACTAGACAATATTAATATTAAGAAAGAAAAAGAAGCTAAAATTTATTTATTGTACGCTCGAATCCTGAGTGCCAAGTATACTTCAAGGCTCGTTTATATTGTATTAGTTTTCTTCTCTTTGTTATATTAATGTCTTTCTACTTCTATATATATCCAACAGTGATGAATATTTCCTTGGCAACGAAGAAGGATCCTCTAGTATATGAAAGCTTTTGGTTGGGTTCTTGAGATGTAAGCAACTCATAATTTGTTTCCTTCTGTAGTTTTGTTGTACCATTCAATCGTGTTTAGTTTTATGTAACACCCCCTTATAATTTTATGTATCAAACATGCCCTTGTATTTCATCAATAAGATTCAGTAAATTAATATATAAACAGCAGGTCACTCTAGCGAAAATGGTAAATGAAGCAACCTCTGAACTCCCAAACCGGGGTTCTTAGAACAACTGACCTACCCCGTTTTGGATGATGAATGCTCAACAGATTTGCCATTCTTCTATCACTCGAAAACTTTTGTGCATGCTTTAACCAGTAAACGCTAAGAGATTTTTGTATTGCCATGGATAAATATATTCACCAAACTTAACAAACCATTGGATGCCAAAAATTAATAGCCATTATGAGTTTGATATGACGATGAGTAGCATAGATACATACAAAAATGCAAGAGTTTTTATCAATTCAGGTAATTCCTGCAATTCTTAGAGTTACAGAAGTATTTTTTTGACCTTCATCCTCGTGGTTAAAATGGTAATCATATGTTATCTCTTCTCCAGGATATATATCTCTTTCAGCCAAAAACACAACCTGCATATTTCAACATCATTTAGTACTTCTCAAAACATTGATACTGTTCAGCGCGTTTATAATTAAAGTAGAGAACCAAAAATGTATCAACAAAAACTCATAAAAGCCATTGGAAAAAAGGTGCTTCGTGCTTAAAACTACTATCCCTTATATTTTGACGAGTGGATCAGTTGAATTCATAAACTTCAAACCTCACATTCTTACAAGGGCGAAAATATGTGGTCAAGTTTCTAGAAACCACAATTGGATCTGGGCGGTTTTCACATTATGAACTGACATGAAGATGAAAATGCATTACTCGATTGCATTTGAAATTCTAGTATTTGTAGGAAAGGTAACAAGGTATAGGAATTTTACCTGACATGAATGGTTCACAAACCGGGCAATCCCCCCCTTACGGGTAGCATCAATTATACGTTCTTTATCTATCCTGAAGAAATAGCAAGCACTCTTGTACTGCAGTTTCTTTCCAGAATGATATTCACGCTCTCTTTTATCTGCCACGCGGAGCCCCACTATCTCACCTACATATTCAACGACCTACGAAGACGGTACTCAGATATCGAACTTTAGAAAAAACTGAAATGATCTTATCCAAGTAAAAAATAGAGGATCAAACCATTGCCCCCTGAGAGAGAAACTGAGATGTGTAGAGACCCAGAGCATGTATGTCTGACTTGTATACCACCAAACGTTTCCAAGTTCTAACCTTTTGAATGTTTATAGCGAGCATATTCTTTCTACAAGTAATAAGATAAATCCCAAAAATTAAATCAGCAATGAGAATAATTCCTACTGTGCTACTTTAATAAGCTCAATAGATACTGTAGAAATCAATTTACCCGATAATCAGACTCAACACTAGAACTTGGAAGCTTTGGAAGCCATTTTCTGTGTGGCTTTTGTCTGTTTATATGCAGCCAAGCATTAAGCTGCTCTTGAGGAACGTGGCAACTACCATGTTCATGAGATTCTTGAGAAAAGTTATGCCAAAAGCCTTTGCGTTTTCGACTCTTATAACCCTGATGCACATAAAAAAGATATTAGAAAAACTTAATTCTCCAAATAGATTTAACAGTTGGTTCATGAGAAGCAAACCTCAATTCGAGCACACGTATTTCTCCATAATGAAGACTTTTGGTGTTAATGGAATAATTACCAGGAACAAACAGCTGGATTGTTGCATGAAGCATGCATTTTCCATAAAAGCCAATATTCTCACAGTCATTACCTCCAGCCTCAGTTTGCAGTAGTCCCTGTTGACAATGAAGCTGCAAAATTATTTTCACTTGGAAGAGACAGTAGACAAACAAATACACATTCAATGTCTCATCAGTGGTAATAGTCCATTGTCAGGAAATGGTACAAGCATATACTACGCCCCCATTAGAGCCCCATTTTTGTTAGAAAATATGTTTTGGAATAATGATTTTTTTGAGAATGTGTGGTTAAAAAATAAGGAAACATTTTCAGTGTACGTGTGAAATTATTTTAAGGGAGAATGTGTGGATGAAAATAAATTTTGAAAAAATAGGGGCAAACATAGGCTAATTTAGCTTCCATCACCAGCAATGTCCTTGTCAATTTTAAGAAAGTTGTAATGATGTTGCCATTTGAGAATTAAGTAATTATTTGAAATGTCTAGGCAAAAGTCATTCAGATACTAACATTTTAGTTTGTGACATGCCACTTTAATTAGCCAGAGGGAAGAGAATTTGTTGTTGTGATTGTCTATATTTCTCTCTCAACTATTTTTGGCAGACAACTGAGCAATTTTTTTGAGGAATCTCGAGAAGTTTCAATTGCAATGCAAAAGGCTTAGTTGATGCATCAATAACTACAAGAAAACCATCAGCAAGTCAGATAAATAAATATGTATTTTCGCACATATCGCGATTTACCTTCTCCAAAGGGCGGGATGGTGGGGGACCCTCAAGGTTGGGGTTCAACCCTTTTTTTTAATAAATATGTATTTTCTATACACACACATATCAAGGAAGATGCTGAAAATATGGGATCAATAACTGCAACAATAATCAAAGCCTGATTTTGTGCCTAACTTGATTTCAGCGACAGATTTTATTCTGTCAATATCAGTGTAAGAGTTATGCTACATGTACCTTATGGTACACATAATGGTGTGGTACACATAATGGTGTCCATAAGGTACATGTGGCGTCCACCACATGTACCTTATGGACACCATTACGTGTACCATAAGGTAATGTGTGCCATAAGGTACACATAATGGTGTCCATAAGGTACATGTGGTGGGGGCCGTGGCATGTACCTTATGGACATTATTATGTGTACCATAAGATACATGTAGCATTATTCTCAGTGTAAATAGGCTGTAAATCTTTAGTTACATTTTTTGTATTCCTTAATTAATGCTCTCGGATTGTACATAATTAGAGTATGTATAGAAATGAAAATGTGCGGAATAAAATCTTCAAAACCTTAGGGGCTGTTCTCTTTGTGTTTCAGTTTCGAGTTTTGAGTTTTGAATTCATTTTGTGTTTTGAGTGTTTGTTTTGAAATTGCTGAAAATGCGTTCTTATTGTTATTTTGAAAAACTGTTTCTCAAAACATAAAAATGGAAAACGCGTTTACTTTGATATTTTGAGAATATTTTTTTATCATATTTTATTCAAAAAATCTGATTATTCAATAAATTTTAATAGTTTAATGTTAATATATTATTAAATAACATATAAATTTTAAAATTGGTGAATCTTGAAATGTTTTTTTCCAGATATAAAAAACAAAATCTAAATCAAATTTGACAAGTCCTCATACGTAACTTGTGACAAGAATTAACTAGCATCAAATCACAACCAAATCTAAGATAGTTGCAAAAAAGGGGGAGCACTAATCTTATGTTGACATGGTAATAAATATTTTGAAATCAATCTTATCAAGTTCATGTTGATTCTCACAATTCTTGTCAAATACAATTTTAATCGTCTAAACACGATGACTATCATCAGTGATAATAAATAACATTACTCTTTCATTATAAATAAACCACTTACAAGTAAAACTCTAGATCCTCACATAGAACCGTCATTTAATGCAAATCAGTTAAATAAATAAAGAATTTTCAACATACAATCTTGTGCAAGCAATTTTTTTTTTTTTTTAATCTCAAAATGTTACTTTGATGAATATAATATTTACATAAACAAATTCACATAGTTCCAATTAGAAAGAGAAGATATGCTNAGCCCAAACATGCTGCTTATTAAGGTAACATTTACCCGTAGAAAAGCAGCCCAACACACTCACGCTCACAACAGTCCCATTTGCCCCAGGTTCTCGTTTTCAATCCAAACACAAAGACATATACAACCAACTAATAATCTCGTCCGTAAACAATTAAACACCAAAGAAAAAGAAATTTCCAACAGAAGCAATTAAACACCAGTATGTTCATTTCTGACTCTTGAAGTTTCCCCACAAATTCAATACAACAAACTCATATTAGCAACACTCAACTGATGTATAGGTTCTTTTCTGGCAGCCATAAATATTAAATTAATTACCCAAAATACGAAAGAATTTCAGCTTGTGCAGGAAATATATATTTTGGGTTCCAATTCACGAATGCATGTACGACGACCAAATCACACAGATCTGATTGAAGAAGAGTGATTAATGAAGACAAGTCACAGAAAAATAGGTCAATTTTACCTGATTTTGAGGCTACGGGTAGGGGGCAGGATCAACAGGTCGCGCCACAGTTTTGACAGGCGACGGAGGAGCGGACATGCGTTGGAGGTGGAAAGGCGTCGGGAATATGGAAGTGGACCGGCGTCGGAAAGCTCTTGTGCAGGTTGGGAGATGTGGGTTTATGGGGGAGAAAGGAAATGTAAATCAGAGGAAGAATGGGAGTTGGGTCACAGGAGAAGGGAGAGAGAGAGAGAGGATAAGTTGAAAATGGGCATTTCCGTGTTTTTAAAAATCAGCGTGTTTTGTACAGAAAACATTCAAAACGGGATTTTCAATGTTTTGTGTTTTCAGCACAAATTTTTTTTTTTGTTTTTAAAAATTCATTTTCGAAAATGAAAAAGAGAACGCGTTTTCAGTGTTTTGAAAAATCGAAAATCGAAAACAGTCTGATAATAACAAAGAGAACAGGGCCTTAGTAGTGCAACTCCTCTTTATGGTATCAGAGCCACAACCTCTAACGAATTATATATCCTTCAATTCCTCAAATGGCCGCCATCCCTGCAACCAGCTCTGACTCTCCTATCATCACCATCTTCCCTCAATGGAGAGCCCAATTTGAAGCACTGCTAATTGGCTATGATCTCATCGATTTCGTCTCTGGAATCCACAAATGTCCAGCCATTGATGCGGCGAACCCCACCACCTCCAAAGCCGCGAACTCCCAATGGGTTCGCCAACACAAGTTACTCCTTCATGCAATTCTAGCCTCCACAACCACAACCACAACCATTACCCCTCTGACCTCTCCTTGCAGCCTGCAAATCGTCCCACGAAGCATGGACAAACCTTACCCGACTCTATGCGGGAAAATCACGAACACGTGCTATTCAACTCAAGGAAGACCTTACCTTGAGCACTAGCGGCAATAGCTCTGTCACGGAGTTTCTACAAGCTATCAAAATAATTGCAGACGAACTTGCAATTATTGATCATCCAGTTTCGGATGATGATTTAACCTTGTACATCCTTGATGGATTGGGTCCCGAGTTTAGAGAAATTGCAGCACCAATTCGTGCTCATGAAACTTCTCTGAAGTTTGAAGAAATTCATGATCTTCTGGTAGGTCATGAAAGCTACCTTCGCCGACTGGAGACTCAATCAGCTTCAAACATGCTTGCAACTGCTAATTACAGTCATCGACAACCAGGGTACTCTGGAACAAACAAGCAAAACCATCGATTCTCTTCTAGCATAGGCTGTGGCAACAACAAAAACGGCCATTCCACTTCGGGCTTTCGCAAATACAAGCCCAAATGTCAATGGTGTGACCAAGTGGGCCATATGGCAAAAGCCTACCCAAAGATGAATTCGGCTGAACCCACAGCCAATTGTGCACCTGCTCACAAGGAAAAAATCAAGAATGGCTTGTTGACTCTGCGGCATCCCACAACATGACAACTGATCTCTCAAAGGTATCCATTCATTTTGAACATGATGGTACTGATGAGGTGGCAATTGGCGACGAATTAGGTTTGTCCGTACCTCATGTCGGTTCTTTATCATTTGCATCACCTAATCGTGTCTTTCATTTAAGCGATATCCTTTGTGTTCCCACAATTAAAAAAAAAAAAAATCTTTCTTCTGTCCATTTCACAAAGAATAATAATGTTTTTTCTCAAATTTCACCCTTCTCATTTTTTGGTGAAGGATCGAATCACAAGGCGACACTACTCAAAGGCGAATGTGAAGATGACGTGCACCCATTTCCGGAGAACCTCGCTAAGAACCCCAAAAATGTTGTTGCCTATGTTCTTTAACTTATCACCATGGAGGCATAAAAGGCTTGGTCATCCATCCTCCAAAATTGTCCATCATTTAATTAATGCTTTTTCTTTACCCCCAAATAAAAATGGACATTCGTCTCTTTGTACTTCGTGTTCTCAAAATAAAGCTCATCGCTAACCATTTAATTCTCATGGTCTCACTAGCATAGCTTCCATGGAATTAATTTATACTGACGTTTGGGATTCGTCTCATGAAATTGGTGTTGATGGTTCAAAATATTACATTATTTTTGTTGACCACAATACCAAATTAATATGGTTTTATCCTATGTCTCATACAAGTGTTCAAACTACTTTCCCTCAATTTCGAAATCTTGTGGAAAATAGATTTAACACAAAAATAAAGAGTATTTAATCAAACAATTGAGGAGAATACATAGGGCTAAAATCCTATTTGTCCATTCATGACATCCGTCATTATACCGCTCCCACACTCTACAAAAAAATGACATCTCTGAAAGACGATATCGCCATCTTGTTAAAACTGGACTCACCCTTCTTACACATGCCACTTTCATATTGGTCATATGCATTCCAAACTGCAGCTTATCCCATAAATAGAATGCCCATTCCCAACTTGCAAAATAAATCTCTATTTGAGAAATTGTTTAAGCAATCACCAAATTACATGAAGCTTAAGTAATTTGGCTGCTTGTGTTACCATTTGATTCGGCCCTACAATAAACACAAACTCGAGCCGAAAATCCAACCGTGCATTCACTTTCTCAAAATGCATGCATATGCGTTGAGCCCAAATCTCGGCGGACTATTATTTTCAGCATGTGGTATTTCATGAAGACACGTTCCCTTTCGAGAACTTGAACCCTAAAACACCACTCATTTGCATCTTCGTGTGATCCTAAACCATTACTAATACCCTAGTCGAAATTAAATATTTCTCCCCTCCAAACTCACAATTCTTCTACAGTAGGTAGCGAATCTACACCAACGCATGCGGTAGGGTTCTCCTCTGCGCCGAACTCACCTCAAGTAAGAGTGTCTTCTCCCTCTCCTTTGATTCTACGACAAATTTCTCAATTAGAAATGTATGAATTTGTCATACCTTCAAACACTGAAGTGTGCACTCACTACATGACCACCCAGTTCATGAATAATATTTACAAGCCAAAAAAATCATTCTTAGTCACCAAGCACACAATTTTCCCTTCCTTGGAACCCATGAGTGTCATAGAGGCACTTTCTGATTCACGATAGCGTGATGCTATGTCCTCTAAATTGACTGACCTCATGAGACATGATACATGGCAACTGGTTCCACCACCAAAACACCGCAATATTATTGGTTGTAAGTGGGTGTTTAGGATTAAAAGGCATGCCGATGGTTCAATTGATCGATTTAAGGCAAGGCTTGTAGCAAAAGGGTTTAACCAAATACTCAGTCTGGACTACAAAGAGACATTTAGCCCTGTAGTTAAACCAGTCACAATTTGAACTATTTTGAATCTTGATGTGGTGTAAGGTTGGTCATTAAGGCAATTAGACATAAATAATGCCTTTCTTCAAGGGCATCTCACTGAAAAAGTGTACATGAAACAACCACTAGGTTTTCGGGATCATGATAAACCAAATCACGTTGTTGGCTTACAGAACAACATTTAAAACACCTATGGGCACGTCTCCTTATCGCTTGGTTTTTGGAAAAGCGTACCACTTGCTGGTTGAATTGGAACAGCGTGCTTACTTGGCGGTCAGAAACTTAAATTTTGATTTGAAAGCAGCTTGTGAAAAGGGATTACTTAGATTGAATGAAATGGAGAAATTTTGATTGGAAGCTTATGAGAATGCAAGGCTCTACAAGGAGCGCACCAAAAAGTGGCACGACATGCATATTCAAAGAAGAAAGTTTGAGGTGGGCCAAAAAGTCTTGTTATACAACTCGAAACTTAAGCTTTTTTCCGAGAAAGTTGAAGTTAAGGTGGTCAGGTCTATACACAATTACCAACATATTTCCACATGGGACTATAGAGATCACTTAGCGGCTGAAGCCTTACTGGAGCGGTGAATTCTCAAAAGAAAAGTCCATCGTTCATCGTCAAACACCGGAGTGAATCAATCGCCACAAAATCAAGCTATGGACTATAATCAAGTGCTTGTTGGGAGGCAACCCAACGTTTCTTCCCTCTTGTTTTTTCGGCTTTACGCATTAGATTATGAATTTTTTATGTTTTTGATAATTTTTAGTAAATTAGGCCATTCATCTCCCTTATAGGTCACCATGAGTCTATATATGGTCCACACTAAATTTACAGGTGTTGTGCAGTTTGGGGGTGTTAGAGCGTTACTTAATCGATTTGGTGTGAAAATCATGCATTTCGAGACAAAATGATCATTTTTTAGGAGATAAGTGCGGTATAAAATTTCTCCATGCTGTATACACTCAATATATGCATCTCAACTTGTTAGACATGAAAATTGAGGTTTTGGGGTCGGGAAAAACAAAACACCAGCATAATTTTTTGAACCAAGGCCTTTTCACCCTTCTGGCCTATGTGATCGCATAGAGCTACCATTGGTGCGGTCCCACCATAGGCATCAGAAAATACACGTGTATTTTCTAGATATACTATGTGACTGCATGATAATGCACTATACGGTCGCATAGTGTTGTTACCTAGCAGTGAATTTAAATGCACACACACGACACTTGTTCCACTACACCACTTTTCATGCCATTTTGTCTACACCACACACGGCCACTTCGAGACCGCATGCACATTCTCTTCTTCAACATACATAATTACTTTAGACAACATCAATCACGCACCCTCTTCTTCAACATTCACTTCAAGATATTGAAGATGCTAGATACAATGCTACATTGGTGGCAAAAAGTTACAGTCAGATTCCTGGTGTTGATTTTACAGATGTGTTCTCACTAGTTGTGAAGCATAGTTCTATTCGGGTTTTACTTGGTGTGGTGGCAAAAAATAATTTGGAGTTTGAGCAAATGGATGTTAAGATATTATTCTTACATGGAGAACTTGAGGAGAGAATCTACATGCAACAATTAGAGAGGTTCATAACTTCAGAGAAGAAAGACTATATGTGCTTATTGAAGAAATTCTTGTATGAATTGAAGCAGCCACCAAAACAGTAGTATAAGATGTTTAATTTATTCATGACTACTCATGATTTTGATAGATGTAATTATGATACTTGTGTGTACTTCAGAAAGGAAAGTGGTGGATCAACTACATATTTGTTATTATATATTGATGATATACTTATAGTAGCAAATGATAAAGTAGATATCAGAAATGTAAAATTACAACTCAGCAAGGAGTTTGACATGAAAGACTTGAGTGCAGCAAACAATATTCTTGGAATGGAGATCTTAAGGGATATAAAGACTAATATATTGTATTTGAGTAGAAGGGGTACATTGAGAAGGTACTTGAAAGATTTAACATGGTGAAAGTTAAGACAGTTAGTACTCCCTTGGCTGCCCACTTCAACATCAAACTTGTGTCCACAGTCAGATGAAGACATTGATTACTTATCTCAGGTTCCTTACTCCAGTGCAGTTGGTTCGCATGTATACTATGGTTTGTACAAGACCTGATTTGACACATGCAACTAGTGCAGTTAGCAGATACATGGCTAATCTTGGCAAGGAACATTGGAAAGCAGTGCAATTGATCTTCAGATACTTGAGGGGCTCCCCAAATGCTTGTTTGCATTTTGGTAGAAATTCAGATGGAGTCATTGGTTATGTAGATTCTGATTATGCAGGGGATCTTGATAAGAGGAGATCACTTACAGGATATGTGTTTACCCTTGGAAACTGTGCTATTAGCTGGAAAGCTACTTTGTAAAATACAGCAATTTTGTCTACAACAGAAGTGGAATACATGGCCATTACAGAGCATATAAGGAGGCTATATGATTGAGAGGATTGATTTGTGAAATCAATAAAGACTTGTAGATGTCTACATTAATCTGTGATAGTTAGAATGTAATTTTGTTGACTAAGGATCAGATGTTTCACGAGAGGACTAAGTACATTGTTGTGAGGTATCATTTTGTGTGTGAAGTGATTGCTCGTGGTGATATCTAGGTATCATTTTGTGCGTGAAGTGATTGCTCGTGGTAATATTGTAGTGAGCAAGGTTGATACCGGTGATAATCATGCTGATATGATGACAAAACCACTTTCTATTGCTAAGTTTGAACATTGTTTAAACTTAGTGGGTGTTTGTTATTGATTTAGTCCATTGAGGCTTATTTGGAAAAAGATAAGTGATGTTTATTGATGGATTTGTGACTTGAAATTTTTTGTATTGGAATTTGGTTAAAGGTGAAGATTTGTTGTGGTTTGACCAAAATTCTAGTAGGTATTAGAATTTAAATTGGAGTGGTCTTGAAGAGATCAAAATTATGGATCAGAGGAAAAAGTCATTACATTTTCGTTAGTCTGGCGTTAGCTGGCAGCTCGAGCCATCCCGGTGGAAAACAACCTGAGAGTTTGTCGCCCGCCTATCACTGCCCCGTCACTCGAGCGAGGAGCTGTAGCTCGCCTGTCGCTCGAGCGATAGGTTTATATATATATCATGACTTGTAATGAATAAACAATCAAGAGAATAGAGAAAATATTCATACAACATTCTTAAGAGCTTAGATTTTAATTGAGAACATTGAAATCTTGATATTGTAAACACAAAACTATTGATTATAGTGGATTCTCATCCTCTAAATTTCTTATTTTCTTTATCTTTATTTCATTATCGTCATTATCTTGTGATCCGAAATTCATAATAATTTCCAATATTTGACCATGCTTTGGCAGTTGGCCAAGTCTCAGCTCAATATTAGAAGAAACTGCCAACCCCTCCCTGATGGGATTAATATTCCTACTGACATCAAAACCTTTATCAGGGGATTTTATATATTCAAAATTAGGGAGGACAATAAATAGACTTGTACTCTTGAAGATTGAATCAAGTTTAGTTGTAGTGGGCTTAGAAGCTTTGTCTGGAGCTCTTGTGCTAACTGAATTTGATGTGCACATTATATGACTATAGGCTCCAGGATGAAAATTGCTTTGAGATATGCCAATGAAACCTTTGAAAAGAGAACTAATACATTCTTTAGAATTTCCATGTTTCCTCTAATACATTCTTTAGAATTTCCCTATTTCCTATTGTATTGAAACCCATCAACCATATTTTTACCACCGTTCCAATCCTTCAAATATGTAACATGGTGTTGTGGCTTCCCAAAGCCTCCTGAATTCCCCACACGACAAACTTCATTAAAGAAGTCGATAGTGTTTGGCACATTGGATACAATACGATTTGTTGAATCAGGAGCTACCGAAAATCCTTCGGCCAATCCCAACCTTTGTAATCCTCCGGTATCCTAATCTAGAGCATCATAAAAACATCACCAACAGTGTTCCTATTGCTTCAGAAACTTGTAAGTAACAGATATTGTTTTCAATTCCAAAGACAAAATAGAATGTGAAGATTGTGACACAAGTAGATAAAAATAAGGAACTGGGTCTATGTCATGCACCCAAACTAAGGTGAAAGCAAAAACATCAAATCATAAGAAAGTATTATTTTACTAAATTAATACCAAATAATTTTGGGTAGTGTTATATGGACACCTTTAGGTAATTCTTTAAAACTGGTTTCTAGACATTGTCTTAACAACATTAATAAAGTTGTGTATTATATAGATAGAACTATTGAGTTCTGAAATCGACCTAAGAAATAGGAAACAAATTCAGAATTTCTCTTTCTCGAAATTTGTAAGGGGGGCACAACTTCTTGAATGCAAGATATGAGAAACAGACAAACAACCATTAACTTACCCCAGCTTTCAAAAAGTAGGTCTTCCACAAGTGAGCTATGGTATCTCTGTTGTCCATGCAAACATCGTCCCTATGATTAACACTGTACAAGCCACAATTATATTGTTTGCATTATCTCTCCCTTTTACTTACACTTTTATATTTGTGCTTACTATTTGAATTAATCTATTTAGTCTTTACTTGGTTGAATTTAGATTAATTCTTCGAAAAAGTTTTAAAAATCAATTCACCCCCTCTTGATTGGTTATTCTTGGGTTATCATTAATGGCTAACACCAGATCCAATGACAATGCTCAATCAGCTCAGCCAGCTTCAAGCACACAGATGCCTTCAGTGCTGGGACTTGGGAGGAAATCAGTTGCCATCGCTTGGGATAAGCCTCACCCAAGTTCCACCAATGAAGCTTGATAGGAACAACTTTCTGATTTGGAAGAATATGGTTATGCCAATCATTAGAGGTCATAATCTTGAAGGCTTCATTATAGGGACAAAAGTCTATCCAGCAGAGTTTTTGGCAACTCAAACCACTAGTGCTGCTGGTGTTACCGTGGAAATGACTCCAAATTCTGAATATATGAAATGGATGTCTACTAATCAACTATTGATGGGTTGGCTGTATTCATCTAAGACACCTGAGATAGCCATGAGAGTGATGGACTCTTCAAGCTTCTGCAATCTCTGGAATGTAATCCAGTGAAATTTTAGAGTTATGAATAAATCGGGGGGTAACCTTCCTTATCAGTGAACTTCAAAGGACAAGAAAATGTTCAATGAGTATTGATCAAAACCTCAACACAATCAAGCAGCTAGCAAACAACCTTAAAATAGCTGGAAAAAGCATTCCTTATGGTGATCTTGTTACCCAAGTGCTAGCCAGTTTGGATGAATAATACACCCTATTGTAGTTCAAATCAACAGTAGAGAGTCCATCTCTTGGCATAAAATACAATCCACACTCATGACCTATGAAAGCAGGATTGAACATCTAAATGCTGTGAAAAATAGCCTAGCCTCAGTTAACTTAAGTCAAGTCTCAGCAAAATTTATGTAAATATCAAACACAGATAGAGGATGAAGGTTTAACTATGGTGGAAGAAATTATAACAACAGAGATGGAAGAAGCAAAGGCAGAGGAGGTAGGCAAACTGGAAGTAAATGACCATGTCAAATCTGTAGGATGAGTAATCACTCAGTTGAGAAGTGCTTCGACTGCTGTAATGAAAGGTACATGGGTACCAAACCTGATCGACACTATCAAAACAACTCCTTAGAACCAACTGTACTTGTGGTCTCATCAAAAACTTTCGTAGATCCAGCTTGGTTTGTAGACTCAGGAGCAAGCAATCGTGTAACTAGTGAGAAAGGGAACCTGATTGAAGCACACAAGTATGGTGGTAAAGAGAGTCTTACTGTTGGTAATGGAAATAAACTTCATAACTCTCACATTGGTAAAAATCACTTGAGCACAAGTAATAGCAAATTATTGGTTCTTAGTAATGTTCTGTCGGTACCATCAATCCAGAAAAATTTGATAAGTGTCTCACAATTAACTGCTAATAATGGTGTATTTATGGAGTTTCATTCTGATTTTTTTTTGTTGTTAAGGACAAACAAACGAATGAGGTGTTGCTGGAAGGGAAGATTAAGGATAAATTATATCGGTTTGAACACTCAGATCAAGTTAAACAACCTACTATCAAGAGCCAGTCGATTCAAATAAGCTGAACTTTTCAACTTTTGCTGTTAAGTCTAAAGTGTCTAGAAATACCACAGAGCATGAGTCCAAAATGAAACTGTGGCATATGAGACTTGGATATCCTACAGGTCCTATGATGTCACAAGTGCTCAAATCTTGTAATAAAAAGCTTGATGTCAATGAAATTAGTCATTTAAGTGATGCCTGTCAACTTGGTAAATCGCATTCCCTACCATTCAAACATTCTACTTCACATGCTTCAGCTCCTCTTGATTTAATTCACACAAATGTTTGAGGTTCTGCACCTATACAATCTACCTCAGGCTTTAGATTACATCATTTTCATTAATGACTACAGTAGGGCGTAGGCACACATGGATCTATCTTGTGAAAAATAAATCTGAAACATTAAACCTGTTTACTCAATTTAAAAACCTAGTTGAAAACAAATTCAACAAGAAAATAAAAACTCTTCAATCAGATTGGGGAAGTGAATTCAAAGCCTTTACTGATTTAGCCCTACAATCTGGCATTGATATGTGATTTTTCTGTCCTCTCGCCTCAGCCCAAAATGGTAGAGCAAACAGAAAACATAGGTATATAACCAAAGCTGGACTAACTCTTCTTGCTCAAACAACTATGCCCTTACATTATTGGCGTGAGTCATTTCACACAACCACATATCTTATCAATAGATTGCCTACACATGTTTTCAAGATGCCTACACATGTTTTCAAGATGAAGTCACCCTGTGAAACTCTAAACTATGAGCAAATTGACTACAAATCTCTAAAAGTGTTTGGATGTGCCTTTTTTCCTGTCTCAGACCCTATAAAAAACATAAGTTTACTTTCCATCCACTAAATGTGTATTTCTTGGCTTCAACAATTCACATAAGGGCTACAAATGTCTTGGCCTAACTGGTAGAATTTACATTTCCAGACATGTAATCTTTAATGTAAAAGAATTTTCATTCCAATCTGGTTTTAACTCACAGAAAACTGAAACCATAATTCAATATCTACTTGTTCATACTTCCCTAAACTATGATCCAACATGTTCTACTGATATAATTCACTCTGAAGCAACTCTAACAGCAACATCTCACACGTCTGATCAGTTAGACATGGCTGAAAATGAGGCACCTGAGGTAAATGAAAATGAGAACTCAAATCGAAAGTCAAGAAAAAGTTGTAAGTGTTGAGATTGAGGAGACTGGAGTGAATAATGAGCAAAATCAAAGTTTGACAGAACATAGCAAATAGAATGTAAAACACCCTATGATTACCAGAAGTAAAGCTGGCATATTCAAACCAAAAGCCTACTAAACTCAATGCAAGGAATATAAAATGGAGCTCAACAGACTTGAACCAAATGGTGTGTCTGAGACCTTGAAAAATAAAGATTGGAGAAATGCAATGGAGGATGAATATCGAGCTTTGATGAATAATAAAACCTGAAAACTTGTACCATATTTGATCAATCAGAAGGTGATATGATCCAGGAGTCGAGCTCAGGACGAGACCCGTTGATTATTTAAGGATGCCCGATGACACGATCAAGAGCAAAATGAGTGAAAGGGGCGATGAGATTGCTTGCTCAAGTTACGGTGGACGAAATGTCAAAGTTAACAAGTCAATGAACAATTTTTATGTTGGGTTAGGGAGAAGAAACCAAATAGATCAACTCGATCAACTTGGTTCAAGCAGTGAACGAGCAGGGTGGATGACACGTGCATAATTTTCAGCTCGGGTTTCAGATTTTCGCCCATGAGTGCAATTCGAAATCGTCCGAAATTCTGCACAAGAAAAAATGGGTGTCATTTTTAAAACTATGTAGTCGCATAGTGTAAAATGAATGCGACCGCATACCTATCTCCTGGGAAAAAATTGAAAGCTGAAAGATGAGCTCTGCGACTGCATTGAAATGTACTATGCGTATTAAAACACTATTTTTGATATCTTTATAATCTTTTAGAAGTTTATTTACGTCTTAACTAGATTTTTGGAGTTTCTATATAAATAGATCTTATTCTATTCATTGAAAAAATTACATTATTGAGAATTAATCGAGATGCTATTTTGCTTTCAAATCTTGTTCTTCTTAGAACTTTGCGAACTTATCAAGTTAATATTTGTGGCGTTCAATATCGAGTGTGTGGATCACGCGTTGTGTAATCAAGAGGTCATTCAAATTCTATTTTGCTTGGTTCATTATTCTTGGTTCAAGCTCTAAACTGGATTATTTTTTGGACTTTTTTTAGATCGTCAATCTTTTGCGAGGTTGCGTAGTGATCGTTGCTACATGATTCTCATCAGAAGGTGATAGGAATCAAGTGGGTGTTCAGAGTCAAACGTAATGTTGAAGGAAATGTGCTAAAGTACAAGGCAAAACTTGTTGCAAAAGGATTTCTACAAACCAGTAATTAAAACTTCCACTTTGAGAATAATTCTTACACTAGCATTCTCAAAGGGTTGGAGTGTTAGACAGGTAGACATGAACAATGACTTTTTGAATGGAAAGCTAAATGAAGAGGTTTATATGAGTCAGCCAGAAGGTTTTGTTGATAAATTCAATCCTACCTTTGTGTACAAACTTGAAAAGGCACTTTATAGACTCAAACGGCACCTAGGGTATGGTATGAAAAACTAAAGAAGACACTTCTAAAGTGGAAGTTCACAAAATCAAAGGTAGACACCTCCTTGTTCTTTTATATGAATTAGAGGCAAGTGATTTTTACCTCAGTGTATGTTGATGATATAGTGATTACCGACAATGATCATGATACATTGCAAAGCTTCATTGAAAACTTGAACACACAATTTACACAGACGGACATGGGTGAGCTACATTAGTTTCTAGGAATTGAAGTAAGAATGGATGAATCTGGTATGCACCTCACTCGGATTAAATATATAAAGGACTTATTAGAAAGATTCAACCCTGAGCATCTTAAACCTTGTTCAACACCTATGTCAGTAGGCAAGTATATCTCTAAAAATGAAGGTGAGAAGATGGTTGATCCTTCCTTATATAGAAGTGCTATTGGTGGACTACAATATCTGGCACAGACAAGGCCTGATATATCCTTTGCAGTGAACAAGTTAAGTCAGTTTCTATAGACTCTTTCAGATGTACATTGGAAGGCAGTAAAAATGATCTTCATATATCTAAGAGGAACAATGGAACAAGGCTTTTCGATTCAAAGAAGTGACAGAATAAACATCACTGGATTTACTAATGCAGATTGGCCGTCATGACATGAGGTCAACAGTCGAATATTATGTTTATTTGAGAGATACGTTGGTGGCATGGGTCTTCAAATATACAGCAGGTTGTGAGCTTTAGCTCATACTGCTGCAGAGATAACTTGGATTGAATCATTGCTTAAGGAAATTAATTTACACCATGTTTCACCTCCAACATTATGGTGTGACAACCTCAGTGCTAGTGCCTTAGCTTCTAATCCAGTCTATCATGCACGAACTAAACACATTGAGTTGGATATACATTTTGTCAGGGACGAGGTTCTTGAAGTTAATTTAAGTATACAATATATTCCATCATTAGACCAAATTGCAAATTTGTTAACTAAGCCCCTTGCTCAAACCTGATTTTTATTTCTTAAAGATAAGCTTGGAGTAAAATAATGAACTCCAGCTTGAGGGAGGATGTTGAAATACATATTTGCACTTGACAGCTTCCAGATTATGCGTGTGGATTGGCATTAATCACATTGAAGATATATGCTACTAATGTGCACCCATGGGACCACAATTGAGTTGTTACAACTATATTGATTCACATGGTTACATCACATGGTTGACACACGTTTTTGCTTGCTCACTACTCCAATAACTTGTATATGTATTGATCTTTGTGTAATGTATAAATTATTGAAATTAATACAATTCTTCCTTCATCATTACAATTACCATAAGTTCAATTTTTATCAAATTCTAACTGCATGATTTGAAACCACTCCCAAACTGAAAATTTTCTCTATCAGAAATACTTCGTTGCCAAAAGGGACATGCAAGGAAAATGAAATATAAAGATAGAAAAAATCTTGAAATCGTATTTATATAAAATAAACCTGATTCTGAAACCTATGCGATGATGAAGCTTCCAGAGGAGGCATTGATGATTGCTGCCACGTCGAACCACATTTTCTCTGCCAAGAATTTTCCATTTTGCCCAACCTATAAAATCCTACTCTTCCTTCATTAACCTTCCAAAACAATTTAAGAAAAAAAGTCTACTTCAATCGTGTGCTAATCAGAACAAAAAAAGTTCTCTTTCTATCAAGAAAAAACACGAAGTTCATAGAAATTCTACATAGTAATAGGAAATAGAGCAGTGAAGGAAGTAGAAACGGAAGGACATAGATACAAATTTCTGTATATATATGCTCATTGTGTTCAGTGTGTACTGTGTGAAATGTATTTATGTAGGAGTTCAAGGGAGAAATGACCAAACACTAATGATTCAGCATGTTGGAAAACAAAGTCGTAGGATGGTTAGAGTGGGGCCCATTGGGGAGTTTTGATCCGTTGATGCTCCACTACAAGTACAATTGGTTCAAAGTTACAAGATAAATGGTTGCACAATAGGGTCATAAATGGCTGGAAAGTGGAGGGTCTTGGGACCCACTTCACCTGTAATACATACTCAGCGTTGATTGGTGGAGGGACATTTAGCAGATGAGATCCGTAAACTTCAATAAATATGGCGGTTGAGTCCTCAAACAATTTTTGTTTGCCTTGAGACCCCAAATATTTTTTAAGTCGGACATATGACCATTTGTTTTGTTTTTTGAAAGAGGAATAACCATGATATTACTAAGAAATATTATCTCAAATCACATAAGATA
The DNA here is from genome assembly GCA_903798255.1 of Fraxinus quadrangulata. Classification (NCBI taxonomy): domain Eukaryota; kingdom Viridiplantae; phylum Streptophyta; class Magnoliopsida; order Lamiales; family Oleaceae; genus Fraxinus; species Fraxinus quadrangulata. Next base: position 62,136 of record CAIGRB010031965.1, on the reverse strand, counting down.
AATAAAATGGACTATAATCAACCAAGTTATGTAGTGTTTGTTTGGTAAAACCAATATAGGCAAGCTTAAAGGTGACTGAATTCCTCAAACGAGGGTATAAAACAAATAGAACTAACACCTACATAAGCTAAAAGGGATACAAAATAATTGCCTTAGGTGCTCTGTTCAAGAACAAGGTTACACTATTTACCACTCTCTATGCATTGAACATCATCACCTATATAATGAATCATGAGTCCCTCCTATATTATGAATCTCGAGTCCCTAGTGAATTAAAGGTCGTAACGTAAGGTAAGTGACTCAACTATTTTTTAGGCTCTAACAAGCCTCCAACCCATACAACACTAGCTGCCACAAATGAGCTATCATTTCATCTATTCTAACTATAGCATCCACATTAAATTTGAGATGGCCTGCAATGGGCCTTTTCCAATGCTACGTGTGTGCTAGCCAAGTTTAAGGGTGGTAGAAGTAGAACCCCTCACCCCTCCCACAATCTATTGTAAAGTTGTTGCCTCCATTAGTGTCCTTGCTGACCTCTTCTCCCCATAATGATATACACGATTTTGCGCTTCCCAAATGGATCGTAACATACTACAAACCTAGTAAAACCGTTCATATTTCAATTTGTAATGTGTTCAACATGACATCATCAACTATGTCCCGAATATACCTCGTGACTATCATCCAAACGCCGAATGCTTTCCATACTTCTTCATTGTAATGGCTGTGGAAAAACACATGCATATTTGATTCATCCAATCCACATCTAAAGCACTCAAGTGAAATAAGAATATTTATATGGACCAAGTTTAAGAGAGTAGGTTGTAAAAGAACTTCTAAATAAAAAGTCTGACTTTTGGTTAAAGGTTATGTTTCCACAACGTATTCCACCAACGAGTCGGGTTGTTTGAACTTGGTCCCATTTGAAGAAAGTCTTTCGCCTCTAAGAACTAGATACCTACTCTTTATCATATAAACCTCATTCTTCTCACAATGCCAGTTGAGTCGATCAGGTGGACCCATGGTACTTGAAAAGACCCTGTATCACATACAAGTCCTCCTTATTTGCCAAATCTCCCTCTCTTACAACCCTTAAGGCCTATTTCACGATCCTCAAGCCCCATCTAAATATTAAAAGCTTGCGTCCACTATATCTCAAAAATCATTTTCTTTCGGCCAGAATAGTTCACAATTAAAATTTCAAAACTTAGACCCACCATCTCAAAGTATAAATGGTCTAGTAAAGCAGACAAAAATAGGCATATGATTTGAAGTCATAATGTCGCGATGATGGACCAAAACCTTCGATAAGAGATTTGCCTAACATTCTTAACACAAGCCATATCCAACCTCTACGATATGTAATGCCCTTCACCCTTTTTATTGTTCTAAGCAAAGATGGATCCTCAAACCCCACATCATTCAAACCATAGTTGCTCTCTTGAAAATATCACGTCACTGCTTATGACAAGTTAGGGGGCCACCCTTTTTTTTCATTGCGAGACAAAATTTCATTATAATCACCTGCACATAACCAGGGCAGAGTATTCAAACCTAATAGTCTATGCAATATAGCTCTCGTTTGGGTTCCATTGAAAACAAATTTTTGAAAAAATGTATTTTGAAATAGTAATTTTTTAGAGAATGTGTAGTTAAAAAGGAAAAATTTTGTGTCTATGCGTGATATTATTTTGTTGGAGAACGTATAGTTGAAAATAAGAAATAGAGAGAAAAATACATTTTAAAAATAATGGAGCCCAAACAAGAGCATAATTCTATGAAAAAAATAAATTATATCAACAAGTTTAGGATTACTGTATAAGCCAGTAAAATGCCAAGTCAAAAAGTCGAGTTACTTGATCAACACATCAATATGCCCAGTTAAATATGACTAAATCGTAATATCCTAATCCTACTTACACATTAACATCAAGCATTACTTCTTACCAATGTAGTCCAACACAATACAGCTATCGAAACTCAACAAAAGCTTTAAATTCGATGCACAATCACCATGCAATATAGTTTTAGACAAAAAATAAAAATAAAAATTGAGAGATACACCATGTATCACATCATGAAGCGCTCTCCTCGTATACGGGTTTTTCGCTACATGTACGTTGAAGCAAACATCTCATTGACAAGTATCATCCCATCTTTATCACCCCAACCTCCCTATCCACATTGTTTTCAACCTTTTATGCCCCCATATCATCAAGATTCACGTTTGTTGATAGTCCCATCACCTCCCATCCCAAACGTGTACATATCCTTTCACCATCTTCTCAGGACTATCTATAACTAATGATTTTTTTTTATTTACCCCACTTATCATTTTGACCACCTCTCATCCCTAACACACTCGCCCACCCCAACTAGAGCTAGCTCCACCACATTTTCTAGACATTCCATTCTTATCCCATTGTCCATACACACATTCATCACTTCATTCCCTCTTCTTCTTACTATCGGTTTCCTTACCAAAACCAACCTCAACCAGCATCCATATGACTTCAACCTCCTAATAGAATCATTCATAAAACCCTGCCTACCGTACATTATACCATCATGGCCTGTCTTTTACCATTTACATTGTAGTCACGATCCAATTGATAAATAGTGATCCATATACATTGTTATGGGATACTGTCTTTACATTTGAACTCACCCTCGAACGACACCAAAGAAGACTTTTCTCCGCTACCTCCTCCAGACACACCCCCTTCATTATGCTCGTGATGTTGAAGAGTCATAGGTGTGGGAGCTCTCAACTAATCTCCAAATTTCCATTCATTTGTATCCACCCTTCTTCATTTAGAATACACTCCATCACTCAATGACCAATGCGCCCCACATGGCAAAAATTTGGCAATCTTCCATACTTAGAAAACCCCATTAAATTCAATTTCCATCCCTGTCATGAAAACCCAATTTCCCCAACATAAGTGTTTTGTAACATTGATCATCACCCGAGCCCTAAGCAAATCCCTAACTTATCCACTGCCTCTAAATCCCTTACCGACTCCCTCCCATTGCCTAGAATATTTCTCAATATCTAGTACTAATGCAACATTACGAAATTGTCATATTCTCATATTATTTAAAATCATAATTAAAATTTCTTAATGAAAAGTAATAACATTTATTGTCAAAACACTTGTGCATTTAAAAATTCTACATTTGTACATTTGAAAACTATCTAAAGATTAAGGGCGGATTTGACAGTGGGCTGCACTTGGCTGTAGCCCACTGCCCCCAAGTCCAGATCCAACAAAAATAAAACAAATTAATGGAAAATAATTTTCATTTTAGTGTATAGCCCACCAACAATTATTATCACTTGGCAAGCCTAGTCTAATTCTTAAAACTAATTATTTGTTTTAATTCTTGGCCCAATTCTTAAAACTAACTTTTTTTTTTTTTTTTAATTTTAGTCCAAATCCATCACATGCTCATTTGATTTTGGGAAGCAACTGATGGAATATACACGTGAAGAAATTTTTGGAAGGAACTACATGTATGTATGTTTCTACTTTGTGAAACTTCTATCTTAAATGTTGTTTTTCCGTATCTCTCATTAAAAAAGTCATTTTCTAAAATTTTTAGTATTTTAACATTATCACAGAACTCATTGTTGTCTAATATAGTTGCAATAATTCTAGGTTGCCACTTCTTTTTTAAAATAAAAAAAATGCAGGCAAGAAATTCTGGAACTTATTTCATTTACAACATATGCGTGATGAGTATGCTACTGATATCAAATCTAATTGCTTACAATATGAATGAGTTTAAGTTGGGAAGGAAACTGAGGGATAAGAATTTATGATTTGGATATGAATGATTTGAATTTACGATTTGGGATATGAATTTATAATTTCTTACAATAGAGGGGTATGAATTTATAATTTAGGAATGAAGATTTTAAGTTTTGAGATCTTACCAAATTTATGATTATGATTTTATCAATTTATGTTAATGGGATATTGTCATATTGTGTTTTGATTTTTATGCTTTTAGTTTCAGATTTTAACATGGAAGAAGATCAATCTTCTACTAAGAAAGAAGAACATTGTTATCTTTCTTTTCAAAAAATAACAAATCTAATAATACAACTATAATAGCTAATATTATATTATGATTA
>CAIGRB010031965.1:43528-56325 GCA_903798255.1 Fraxinus quadrangulata | reverse complement strand
TCATATGATTCTTGACATGCTTTAATTGATATTGTATTAGCAATCATTGACAGAGCAACATCCAACATCATCAAAGTATAACTGTCCTCATATAAGATACTATGATAACCTCAAGTCGGATAACCAATTTCACTACTGAACGTTAAAAATTAACCAATAACACTCAAATAGTTATCCTTATGAAATCTCCCGAGTGAGTCTTTAATATTTTGTTTTATAACAAAACATCTATATATTCATTTAAATATCATCATACTTTAGTTTGTAAGATCAACTACTTATTTCATAAGTAAGAAATGTCGCACGTGATGGTCTATTCATAATAACGATATCATATTTTGTTATTACTTACAATCATAGATGATTTAAAATTTAATTTGTTTCTCATAATCACATCTCTTTATGATTAATAAATTATTAATATTTGAATCTACAGATTCTATTATTTAATTACGAATTATTGAGACATGAGAGAATAGAGAAGAACTTCGTGGAGTCGAGGAGAATGATCGGAAGGTGTCCTGGGAGTTTGTGGGCAGTGGTGGCGGTAGGCGATGGCGAAGGCAATGGAGGGTTTACTGAGTTTAATCTGGTGAGTCAACTCGCCCGGTGAGGACAGAGATTCGCTGGTGAAATGGTGAATCCAAGTGAAAGAGTGAGAAATACAAAATCGGGACATAAAGACATGGCGGTGAGAGTATAAATGCGACGTCGTTTTTCGAAAGATTTGGATAGAGAGATCATATAGAAGATGAAAGTGAGTCAACGTGGTGGAGGAAGGCAATGTAGGTGAGGTGGCTGCGTCGATGCGAAATGAAGTGGTGGAGAGAGCGGCAGAGGCGGTGTTGGTAGAGGAGTGGAGGGGGGAGAGTCTAAGAAATAATGGGAAGAGGTGCAACGGCGGCGGCGACATAGGCACAGGCGGACGAAGGGTGTGGAAAATCTTGGTTTTCCGGCAGTAGCTACTTCTAAGGTCAATGCAACATGATTGAGTTTTAGCCACGAAAATGTAGAGAGAGAAAGTACACGGGTGCATTGGAGTAGACAAAGATTATGTAATGATGACACTTCGGCCATGTTTGATTTAACAAAAATTCCATGAAAAATGGAAAAGAAATTTCATTTCCACCCAAATTCCATGTTTGATTGGCAAAATGTTCTTGACAATTCAATTTTCACCTTATACCCTACACGTGCCCAATTCTTGATTTTTGAGGAATTCCTTTTCCCATGCTTTTTGTGGGAAAATGATTATCCAGTTTTATTTTTTATTTTTATTTTTATTTTTATTTTTTTGCAAATTTTATCACTAATTGTAAATTTTTTTTTTTATTTAATGGACAATTTCCATGAAAAACAAAGCCAAACGAATAATTATAGCCCAAATTGTAATAAATTATATCCCTTCAATGGACAATTTTCATAGAAAACAAAGCCAAACGAACACCAAAATATCCAAAATTTCAATATTTTTCAGGTGAAAAATTATACCAATCAAACACAATTAATTGACAATTTCCAGTAAAATAAATTTTAGACAATTTAATTTTCTAAAATTCATTTTCTTTCCAATTAAATTTCGTTCTTATAATCAAACCGACCCTACATGTTGGGCTACACTTGGAAAAGAAAAGGTAAGCTGCCTGTTTTAGCAAAAATGTATTTGTAATGAATACTTAAATAAGAAATTTTAATTTTTAAAATTTTAAAGCTTCGCTTATTTTTCTGTTATAGTAAAGAAATTCCACTTGATCAAATGTTTTACCAGGTCAATCTTGGCTGCTGAAGTCAACCTCAAGCCATTGCCATTGACAGAAATGAATCCCTATAGAAACCAATGTAGCGACGTCGTATTGCCAATCCTCCTATGATTACTGTCCTCTCTTTTACCTCTGTCGTTTCTGCCTCTTCATATGATTCCGGAGTCGCCTCAAACCCCCTCTCTTGCTTTTCATCGTCCTCTTGTTGACACCAAGATCGGTTCGCACAAAACTCGAGATCTGTTCAATTCTGCCCTCTATTCACCAATTGAAGGTCAGATCTGCAACTTTGCTTTAGCTATTTGGTTTGCTTTTTTCTGAATTCGTAGTTATGGTATGTTACTGTTTCTGTTCAAAGATTGCATCTTTATGCTAAAATTGTTACTGGGTTTGTCTTGTTTTCTGTGATATTTGCAGATCTGGTTGGTTGAGTTGAAGACTACGCGTTTCCTGGTTGTTTTATTACCAAAGAAAAAAAAAAATTGTTTGCTACCCATAAAAGTAAAAGTTGACCTGAATGGAAGAAATCCCAGAGTTGCCGAAAAATGATTCTATTCAAATTAGGGAGGTATGGAATGACAATCTTGAACAAGAGCTTGCTCTAATTCGTGAAATAGTGGATGACTATCCTTATATTGCGATGGATACTGAGTTCCCGGGTGTGGTTCTTCGTCCTGTGAGGAATTTTAGGCATATTAACGAGTATAATTATCAGACTTTGAAGGATAATGTTGATATGTTGAAGTTGATTCAGTTAGGTCTGACATTTTCGGATGAAAATGGAAACTTACCCACTTGTGGAAATGATACTTGCTGCATATGGCAATTTAATTTCCGTGAATTCGATGTGAACAAGGACATATTTGCTAATGATTCAATTGAGCTTTTGAGGCAATCGGGTATCGATTTTAAGAAGAATAATGAGATGGGCATTGATTCAAACCATTTCGCTGAGCTCTTGATGTCTTCAGGAATCGTTTTGAATAATGACATGCAATGGGTAACTTTCCACAGTGGCTATGATTTTGGATATCTGCTTAAGCTACTGACTTGTAGGAATTTGCCCGAGTCTCAGTCGGATTTCTTTGATTTGCTGAACATGTATTTTCCCATGGTGTATGATATCAAGCATTTGATGAAATTCTGCAACAACCTTCATGGTGGTCTGAATAAGTTGGCAGAGCTCCTGGAACTTGAGAGGATTGGCATATGTCACCAGGCAGGTTCAGACAGTTTGCTTACTTCTTGCGCATTCAAAAAATTGAAAGATGACTTCTTCAACGGTTCCACTGAAAAGTATTCTGGCGTTTTGTATGGACTTAGTGTTGAGAATGGGTCTGAAAAATAAGTAGGAGTCGCTCCCTGTCTATGTTCCCTTCTGTATTAACCTGTAAGGCATGAAAATCTCATCCTCGTTGTAAACATTTGCAGTAAGCTGTTGCTCATTAGTTCTGTTGATTGCTTTTTTTAACTCTGTCTTCTCTGTAACTGAACCCGTGATGGGCGTTGTAGTTTGAATACTGTAAAATATGGCAGTAATTGTTGCAATAACAGTTTAACCTTTCCCTCAGTTCTTGCATTTCCGTGTTGTTTTCAGTATAATGTCCTGTCATGAAGATGAAAAAATAAAAAGCATCCATGTGTTTGGTTTACTGTATTATATTGTAACTTTACTCACTTAGCGTGTACGATTTTACCTTGCAAATGAATAACTTCTTCCTGTTATTTGATGTGCTTTTGCTAATGAAGTTCATTACCGTGCTAAATGAAGAGGCAGTTGGGATTACCATGTTTACAGAAACATTATAACCAGAACTGCTGCTGCAAAGATTCCCTTCCACATACGTATAAGAGAATGTCAACAATGCATGTACGTTTGCATTTATGTTTCTATATCATTGCCGTGATTATGTCAAAATAGAATATTAGGAGACATATGGGATTAAAATGTGATTATAACGGCTTCTTGATATATGCAGACCCTTTGAGCCGAGGAGGAAGATAAGCAACTAGAATGAAGTTGATCCACGCTATAACCTGCTCGGAAAATGGTACAGCACTTGCTTGTTATCAATTTGTTCAGAAGTCTAGAGATTAATGTTTGGATAAATAAGGAGAAAATATTATTTAACTTTAAATGGTTCATAGTTCATACTCGTATTAGAATGCTCAGGCCAGTTTCATGGAAGTAATCATTCAAGGTTTATGCCATCTCTTGCAGGGTTAGCACGTGTTGTTTGCTGCTTTGTATCATGCCTGAAGTAGCTGAATACTGTGCCGAGTGTATGGATATGAGTGATCGCTTCTACTCGTTATCGTTAACCTTTAAACGCTATTTGGATTACATGGCTTACCATATATTCATTGCTACATGTCTATAATTTTTTCAAACCTTTATAGGCAAGTTGCACAATCACTTCTCTGCATTTTCAACTTGATACACATCTTTCTAATATGATAACAAATCATTGGACCATAATAGCACATCCTTATGAATGTTCACTGCATGCAGTCAAGGCTACTCTGGCAAATTTATCCAACTAAAGTGTACTTCGTGAATGAGAAATATTTTTGTTTGAGGTTGCCTGAATTTGTTAACTTATTTCTCATACTTACAGTTCCGAAATGAATTTATTTGAATTTTATTTACCTGGCATTTACCGGTTGTTTCTAGAAACCTCATGTTTTTGAAATGGTATTTATTCTTTTGACCATAAAATATATTAAATCAAAGTATAGCATAATATATTAATCAATAGATATATTTCGTTCTGCCATTCCCTTGAAAGCAGTAGTACCTGCTAAAACTGTTGCGATTCTTCCAAATACTTTCAAGTCGTTCTCATACTTGCAAAACTCCCTGTCGCTGCAAAAATATGTGCTTGTATTTGCGTTTAACCTACCTTGTCCAAAACCATCAGCATGTATCAATCTCTCTCTCTCAACTTCATCTCATAAATCACCATATCACAGCACCAGTTGCATGCCCTTTAGGGTCTCCAGATTTGACGCTCTTTTGGGCTCTTTGGTGGTGTCAATTTCCAAACCTGGGTGCAGTTTTGTGATTTCAAGTCACCAGTTGAATCTGGTTTAAACAGATAGCTTTGTTGTGAGTTTGTAGAAAAAGGTTATGTGGGTTCGATTAATAATCCTTGCGGTGTGAAAAATCCCATGGCTTTGGAGTTTGATCATTTCCTGTTGAGAATATAACAAATTTAATAGAATATTTTGCTCTGCCACTGATGTGTACAAGATTGGGAAAGAGACTCAATGAAGAAGGGCAATCTTGAATCTTGAAATTGTGTAATGTTGTTGCCAAAGTGTAGAATCTGGTGTAGTTTAAAGGAAAGGGAGGATGGAGTCGATATTAGTTTGGAGGCCGCTACTGGTTTTCAGAATTACATGGCTGAGGCGACAGGTCGATAGAAAATGGAATGTCATCTTGCTGATGATTATACAACTGGGTATTAAGGACAGGCTCATGTTTCATTTATTTTGTGGATGCTGTGTTTCAAAGCGAATTGGTGTCCTTGATTCACTTGGGGGATTTTATGTAAATGACTGCCAGTTTATTGAATTTCAAGTCTGCTTTGAAACAGAAGTGAGAACAAGTTGTCAAATTCTCCTGACTTTTCATTTAGAATTGGAAAAATATATACATTATACAGAATAACTCTTTTAAGGGTCGTCTAATGGCTAATAAGTGGAACCGACTAAAAGATTATTGGAAAAGAAAAGAGAAAAACCAGCCGTATGCATACTAATGGAGAAGTAAAATCTCTGGGGGTTGCACAAGCCTAGTTAAAATTATACATGAGAATTCCATCTCTTTAACAATATCGTATGCTTCTTCAAAATAACACGTAACTTGTCAAATGCCAGTGATAGAAGCATGTATTCAGTAAGATGCAGAATTTGAAGAGAAGCTTTCAATCTCGACAATGGAGAAATACTTATCGTCCTACATGGTGCGTCCGTCTAATGAGGAGACGCCACCTTATCGGATGGCCCATCATCGCCCAATAGTTAAAATAATACATGAGAATTCTATTTCTTAACAATATCTTATGCTTCTTCAAAATAATGTGTAACTTGTCGAATGCCAGTGCTAGAAACATGTACTTGGTAAGATGCAGAATTTGAAGAGACGCTTTCAGTCTTGACAATGGAGAATTACTTAACGTTCTACATGGTGCGGCTGTCTAATGAGGAGCCGCCGCCATATTTGATGGCCCAGCCTGACCCAATAGCTAAAATTATACATGAGAATTCAATTTCTTAACAATATCATATGCTTCCTCAAAATAACGTGTAACTTATCGAATGTCAGTGCCAAAAACATGTATTCGATAAAATGCAGAATTTGAAGAGAAGCTTTTAGTCTCGACGATGGAGACATACTTATCGTCCTACATGGTGCGGCTGTCTAATGAGGAGCCGCCACCTCATCCGATGGCCTAGCCTCACCTTGGGCCATCCGATGAGGTAGCGATTCCTCATTAGACCGTCGCACCGCGTAGGATGGTACCTACCCAAGTATCTCTCCTGGACATACCCATACTGGAGATGCTAAACTAAAACAAATGACTGTCTTCTCTGCAGGGACGGATCCCGGATTGGATCCAAGAACGGGCTACAAAATTTCAAACCGAGCTAATACGCGAAAAAAAAAAATTTTACACATGAAAAACTGTTTCAAGAAAAAACCTTACAAAAAATTTTTTTTTGGGCCTAAAAAGGGTCGGGGGTAGACTGACTGATAAACTCTTCCATTCCATGCAATGAAACACTCCCTAAACCTTCAGGCTCCAATTTTAGTTGTAAAGAAGGCTATCACACACGTGTTGCATACACACTGCATTCTTTAAGTCTTTGGTTAATCAAACAAAAGGATGCGAAAGTAACAGTTAACTTAATCCCCATCACAAAAATGATAACATACAAGCACAACATATGCCTTATGCAAGCCTTAACTGATTATAAGCGCATGAGTTTGAGTTTGGGTATCCAGCTTCTACACGCACAACAATTGCTAAACTTTATGCATCTGTAATTCAAGATTGAGGAAAACAACATTACAAATAATCATTCTTCCACGAATACCTTATGCAAGCCTTAACTGATTATAAGCAAGCCAAATGTATATTCAACAGTATAATTGGTGCAAGGGGAAAAGAATTGAATATACGATCAGAAACATTCAAATGCAAAATTATATTCATAATGATGGGGAGACATATTATAAGAATGCTCATCGGGTATAATATGACAAAATCAGTATTGTTCATAAACATTCATCCAACAAACAACACAAAGTTAAATAACCAATTGGAACCTTTAAAACAGAGATTTCTTGGAAGCCTTTTTCCCCAAAATTGCTTCCCAAATCAAAGGCAAGAAAGGCCCTTTCTTCTCCAAATACTCCCTAACCGCTTTCTCATCGATGAAAAATCCTTTCTGCCTCATCGCCTTGATCACACTCTGAGCTTCTTCCATACCCTTCTCCCTACAATATCCATCAACCAAACCTATGAAAGTTGCTGTATTCGGGGAATGCCCAGCTTCCAACATCTCAATACAAAGCTCATAGGCATCCTCCAATCGCTTCCCTTTGCATAGTCCCCGAATCAACACACCATAACTAAATGCATTTGGAACAATCCCATTACTCTGCATTTTCTTAAAAATTCTCATTGCATCTTCAAACTTCTGTGCCTTGCAGAAGCCTTCCACTACAGCAGTGTATACAACCACTTCTGGAATAGTACCCTTCTCACGCATTAACCCAAAAAGCTTCATTGCCTCTTGCACCAACCCATCTTTACATAAGCCATCAAGCATTGCCACAGCATTTGGTATCAACCCAGTCTCCTTCATCTTCTTGAATATCTCATCCGCATCCTCCGGTGGTGGAATTGGTTCAACATTTTCAGTTTTCTCACTGGTACTAACACTTTCCTCCCCAGAAATGCGTTTCGTATTTTCCATCTTCTCCTCAAACCCGAGCTTGAATCTTTCCAGAAAATTATCCCCTTGACTCCTCGGCGAACTTGAATTCTCATTTTCCCGACCACGATTGAATTTTGGAAATCTGGCGTTTGGGGAAGGGTAAGATTGCCTTTTTCTCGACTCGTCCCTCAGGGGCCTGTTTGGAATGGGTTCCGGAGGGTAATTGGAATCGCCACCATCGGAGAATGAGCGTAATTTTCTCAATAGGCAAGAAGAAGAAAGCGATTCATTCGCGTAATAGAGTATGTTCTTATAACCGAATTTAGCTCTTAGCAACGCGGACATAGTACTGATTTTGTGGGAAAAATCTGTAAAAACCCTAAACCCTGAAAATAAAATAGCAGCTATGAGTGATAAAAAAAAAATCATCTTTACCTATAAAACATAGAAAATGAAATTATTTGTGGTTGAAGAACTTGAAATTGGAACGCAACCGGAGATTTACCGCCGGGGAACTTGGTAACCGTCAATAATGGCGGTCGATTGGTAATAACTGGGAAAGTGCAGTTGGGGAAATTGAACGTCGAATGATGAGAGAAACTGGGCCTGTCCGCCTAGGTCTGGGGCGGGCCAACCCATATAAGTCCAGTGGGCCGAACCCTGGATTGGCTCGCAAACAATTTGTTCTTTAAAAGCAGTATTTTCTTTTCTTTTTTAATTAATAAAAAAAATGCTCACATCCAACTCGTTACAATTCTAATCTCTTTGCATAAGTTACATTAAGGATCCATTTGATTGTAAATGTGAAAAATGGGTGGAAAGAAAATAAATTATAGAGACTTGAATTGCCTATAAATTATTTTACTAAGAATTGTAATTAATTGTGTTTAATTGGTATAATTTTCCACCTGAAAAATGTTGAAAGTTTGGTGTCCGTTTGGCTTCATTTTTTATGAAAATTGTCCATTAAAGTGATAATTTTTTCTACCATTTGGGTCTAGCATTTGTTCCAATTGCCAAAAAAAAAAAAAAATTTAAAAAAAAAAATTAAAAAAACAAAAACAATTTNGGCAAGAAAATCAATTCAACAATTCTCTAGAAAATGGGCGCGTGAGGCTACTGGCAAGAAAACCAATTCCCTAGAAAATAAAACATATCAAACATAACATTTGTTGGAAAAAGGAAAATTTTTTCCAACTTCCCTAGAAAATAATGGGTATCAAACAGGCCCTAACATTTTATTCAACTATTTTAATTTCATTCACTTGAGTCTAAACTCGAGCCTTTTTAATGTATTTTCTCCTACACCAATATATTTAAGAGCTAGTTTCAAAAGTATTATAATCGTTTGAACTATAAACATAAATAGAATTGTGAATATCACGAAATATGTAGATAAAAAGTAATTTGATCAATTATAAATAAGATTTATCTTGTTGACTCGAAAAAAGAAAAAAGAATGTAGAAAACATATTAAAGTTAGTCCAATAATAAAATGTACATACCAAGACTCAAAATTATTAATATTTATTAATGGATTCAAAGTTATGAATAACTTTTAAGCATTACTCTACGAAATTATTCAAAACGATGTATTTCAAAAGTTTTTTTTAATTTCATACTATTATTGTCTAAAACTTAATGTGCTGCACAAACTAATTAAGCTCGTGTTTTTGTAGAAATTGAAATTCAGATTTTAATTTAAATCAAAATTAATAATTAGTTTTATTCACATATTTTATAAAATCAACATCTTTTTAATTATATATTTCATCAACTTTTATCAAAATCTATAAAAAAAATTGATTTTAATCTTCATCAAATAGGGGCTACATAAGTGTTTTCTGGACTTGTTTATATTATTTTACGACATTGGTTTTTTTTTTTTATCACTTTACAGCGCATATTATCTCCTCCAAAATCAATAAATTTTAGTAGTATAATTTGAACCCTTTAAATAACATAATATTGTGTATTATTCTCCGTCTCATAAAAATAAGTTTTTTTTTTTTATTTTCACACAGATTAAGAAATGTAATTAATATAATAAAAAATGTATTTTTTCTTACATCTTTCCTATTATATCCCTACATTAAATAATAATTTGAATATGAGTAATTTATATTTGTTGATAATAAGATACATTAAATAGAAACATATTAAAAAATTAACACTACTTTTTAGGAGTAGACAAAATAATCAGACCAAATCAACTGAGCAATTCAATTCGATTCTACATAAAAATTAACGATTTTGGTTCTTAAAATCGAGAATCATTTGGTTTCGATTCTAGTTCTAGAACCAAACCAAAATCAAGAATCGAACTTAGTTTTTATTATTTCTTTATATTCTGTTTTCTTTTTACAAATAAGTGAATCACACCAAAAAATTCAACTTTAAAAACTACAAGTGTGAAATGGACAGAAATGTCATTTATTATTACATTTTACCATATCACCTATTCGACAAAGCGAGCAAGTCCTAAATCTAAATTCTGATTCATTTTTCCCATTTTCAATTTTAGATACATACTCGCATATCTACTCTACAATTGTCATTACCTTTGCTGAATTTTTAATGTTTATTTATTTTTTCTTTAATTTAAGTATATAGTACTAACTTACGGATATTGACCAATGGTGATAGATTTTAATTTACATTTATCATTTGAAATTTAAGTGATGGAATTATAACTATATCAAACCAAACCAGAACCAAATGGTCCACCAAACCATAACCAAATGGTCCAGTTTCGATTTAGTTCCATATCTTAAAAAATAATAATAATTGGTTCCATTATTAAAAAAAAAAAAAAAAATCATTGATTCTTGGTTTGGTTTTATTGGAACTAGAATCATGTACATCCATAATATTTTTTTAATAAGAAAAGTGGCGTATAATTTGGAACATATTAAAAAAGAAAGCTAGTCTATCGTCGTATGAAAATGGGAGTAATTTTTACTTTGCAACCAATAAAAATTTACTATAGGTTATGGTACATTATCAAGAATAATAATAATAATAATAATAATAATAATAATAATAAAAGGATAATTGCAATTGCACATCCAAAATTTTCAAAACGTTGCAAATTTTACCCTAGTCTTTTATTTTGTTACATCCATTAACCCAAATCTTTCAAATGAGTGGGTTAAAGCACAAATGGATGGAATCCATCGAATTTGCCATTAGCTGCAGATAATTCTCTCTTAATCTCATCTACAGTTGGGTTCATCTTCAATTCTGTACTCGTATCCAATTTTCTCATCCTCCAGCACAAAACAAACAATCAAGTTATTCCTCTTTTTCAAAATCTTATCAAATTTTCTGGATGGAGGGAAAGAATAGTTTAGCGGGCTTTTGGCTAAGTAATGGGTTTTGTGCTTGAAAAGAATGGTTCTTGAAGAACAACGGGTGAGGATGATTGAAATTTCGACCGTCATTTGGAAGCTGAGATTGAGATAATAGAGCGAAGATAAGGAAGAATGTTTTTGTAAAAGGTAATTAGTCTCGATAAAGTTAGGGTTTTGGGAACAAGAATAATGATAAGGATCGTACTACATGTACATAGCATAATTCATAGCCCTTTACATAATGGCTATGTGGCCACCCTCTATTAGAGAGGCGGGCTAGCTCAATAGGGGGTGGTCACATGGCTATTATGTAACCCTTTATGGATTATGCCATGTATATATAGCATAATCCTAAGGATAATAGGTGGTGATTGTTGCGAAATAGAATAGTGTTTTGCATGGACGGGCAGAAGCTTTGATGGCCACGAGAGAGAATAGTTATCGTCATTTTCAGCGAGAGAGAGAGAGTAACTTGAAGATGAAGATAATTGCGTGGGTTGGCGGTGGCCAGCCTGCGACGGTAGGTGGTGGCTTTTCTTGCTTCACTCTGGGAGAAGGTTTTATTATTTCTTTTTCCCTTTTTTTTAAAATTTTTTATAATTATTTTATATGGTAATATTATAAAGTTACCATTTTACCCTCCACTTAATTGGTCAAAAGATGTTAGATTTTATTTTTCTTGATCAACTAACGACAAATTGGAAGGATTCCATCTATTTGTGCTTCATTAGTTGAAAGGTTTGGGGCCTCAAGTCCAACAAAAGAATGGTTACAATAAAATCTGCAATATTTTTAAAGCTTTGGATGCACAGTTGAAATTATCCCTAAAAAAAAAACAAACTGATTAAAAAGCTGGACATACAGGCTCAATGGCAGACTCAATATTGAGGTACTGATTTGGCAGTTTTTGATTAACAATTTTTTGTTTAATTTTTTTAATTGCCAATTAAAAATTGTTACGTGTTAAAATTCCTGTCATTTGCTCTGTTTACGTAGCATCTCTCTCCTAACTTTTGCTAGATGTAGTTTGACAGCCCCGTCACATCAAGGGGGATGCTTTTTGTTTTTGAAGTTAGCCTCCTATTATGGGAGGGATGTCAAACTTGATATACAAATAGACAAGTTCCTCTCCTAATATGTATCTACTTTACCTACAACACGAGTAGTAACCATGTCAACAAGTCAAGTCACGAGTTGAAACTCGAAGCCCGAGCTCAAGTAAAAAAGATTCGAGTGTTTTTTACCTGAGCCGAGGTGAGCGAAAGCTCGGTCAAAAATTTGAGGCTCAAGCCTTAGCGGGCCGAGCTGAGTCGAGCCGGCTCAGTTGCTTTTCTTTTTTTTCTTTTTTTTCTTCGTGTCAGTAGCTTGACAAGCTGCGTGCACTTGTAGGCAGCTGCTAATTTTTTTTTTCCCTGTTGTTTCAATTTTTTTATTATTAACGGGCTCGGCTCGTATGTGTCGAAAACGGCTGACTCGAGCTCAATCCGTCCGAACTGACAAGATTTTTTGTCATCCCTAACTGGTAGGCACCATCTTCTACGTTATCGGTGACAAAACATAGAAACTCCGCCGCCTAGTAATCTATCATATTTAAATGAATTGGTAAAGAACTTTTGTCATATTTACCCATTCATTAGGTATTACACAAAACTGCCTGGTTCTAATGAATTTTACCAATTTTACACGTTCTTCATCAGTTTAAGCGTCCAGTGGTTCAAAGGTTCGACTCGACCCA
>CAIGRB010031965.1:21042-41924 GCA_903798255.1 Fraxinus quadrangulata | reverse complement strand
TCATTTTAGTATACATTTTACATGAAAATGGTTAGTAGGGACAAACCTCGCTAATTAATGAGGATGGAGATGAAAATGCGACAAAAATGACAAGGGACGAGATTAGGTTGGGAACTAACAATTACAGTAAACCATATTTTAGAATTATCCATAAAATTATCACTTTTCACTTGAAACGGAAAATCGTAAAGCGAAAGTGAAACTTGAAAATTTTCAATTCATATCCAAATAATCTATAATATAGTTCATCAGAATCAGTTTCGATTCACATAAACTTAATCCTCTAGAGCAGTTACTTATAAAATTTTGTAGCATAACTAAATGGTCCAAGTTTGTGATGTAATAAAAGTTTTAAGGATTTCGACTTTAGAGTTGTGCTTGGTGTACAGAAAAAGCTGTACATGATTGGGAAGCGTGTCATTTTCTCATTAGGAATACACAAAAAAAAAAAAAAAAAAAAAAAATGCAACCATGCAAGGGCTACCAGCTTCACCTGTAAGCCCTTTACCTTGTATCTCGACTGAATCCTTCCTTAACCTGGATATATTGTATTTTTATATGTTGACTTATTATGTTTCTTGTCCAAATTTCTCTACAGTATACATGGAATAACAAGACAAGAAGAAAACTAATAAAGTTTTTCGATCTTTTTAAACTTTCGGTTATTTATTTAAATTTGAATCTACTGTTGAAAATTTTAAAAATATTTAAAACTTCAGCTATATGAATGCTACTGGAACACGATGCATTTGTACATCTCTTCTCTTCTTCTTCTTCTTCTTCTTCAACCCTGTCTAATAACGCGTACCCTGTATTACTTTCGGTCAAGAGTTTTGCTTCCAACACAAGCCAACTTCTTGGCCACTAAGTAACATGAGCACATCAAAAGATGAATTTATTTCGAGAACTTCAGGCATTCATTCGCCTCCAGAGGCCTCACTGGAGAATCTACAAGAAAATAATTTAGATGGAGATGAAAACCAAGAACAGAATAGAGAGTCGAAAAGAGAGCGTCTCACGATTTCTGGAGAGGACTCTGATCCCAAGTCAAATCTGGAGCTGAATTTAATTGATTGCTTGGAGAAGGCTCCATCTAATACTTCACCAGAAAGACCAGAAGCATCAGATGATGAGCCACGAGTTTTCTCGTGCAACTATTGTCAAAGAACGTTCTATAGCTCCCAAGCGCTAGGTGGACATCAGAATGCACATAAAAGGGAGAGAATTCTGGCTAAAAGAAGACACAACCTAGGGACATCATATATGGCAGCTTTTGGACAAATCCAACACCATTATCCCAGCATGTCAGCTCTTCCACTGAATGGTTCTTTCTATAACTCACTTGGAATTCAAGTTCACTCATCAATTCATAAGCCTTCTCATGCATTAGGTGCCTCAGGATACAAGAGTTTTTACGGGCATGATGGTTGGTCTAGGACCCCAATTGACCAGCAACCGTCTGTAGGGAAGCTAGCAGTGCAAAAGTATAATTCCAGTGCATCAAATGGACTATTTCCTATAGGCAATACTGTGACATCAAGCATAGTGAGAACATCGACGGATTTTCCTCCGGATTGGATGGGAGCTGTTCACTTGAAGACTAATCAAGACAGCTTGCAAAAGCTTGACCTCTCACTCAAGCTCTAATTTTTCCAGCCTACTATTTTTCTTCCAATATGGGCGTGTATAATTTTTTTTATTTTTTGCTTTGATCTAGCTTTGGCCTATTATTTTTTTGCTAGTTCTTCATATTTCTTTTTTCAAGCTTTCAGAATTGAAGCTTCCACTATTCCCAAGCTAAGCTAAGCACCTAAATCTGCTGTTTAGGCAATGCCAACACTCCACTCCACTCCACTTCTCTTCCCACCACAATTCATGTGAGTTAGCCCATTTTCCAAATGTAACGAACTGAATCATATATTACAAGTTATACCCGTGTAACAACTAAAGACCGAGTTCTCTCCAAGTAATGCGCCTACGAGTATGCTAGTGGACAAAACCTCGAGCTTCTATTCCTTACTGTACTGTCTGTACACTATCCAGCATAGACCACATGGTTCATGAACCTAACTTGTCAAACAGCCTCTAGCCCCTGAAATATGTACGTTCAACAGGTCATGACCAGGATTTCATATCCTTCGTATCTTTACTTTTTTCCTTTTTGCAAAAAAGTTATGGCTAAACAAATATCAGTAATTGGAGAAGAACCTTTTTGGCAAATTTCAAACATGACCCCGATCCTAAATAAACTCTTTAAAGTCAAATCAAAGTTCAATATGTTCAAGTTACACAGGACATGAATATGTTCTGAACAAAAGGAGATGCTATTTGCATTGTGTGCATGGGACTTGAGTGTCACGTGCATTAGTGTTGCAGATATGAGATTAAGGCAAAAGAGTTTCTTCAGTCTTGGTGCAGTTAGAGATGGCAACGAGGTAGGTATGGAACCGGTCGGCCATTCCTACCTTCGTCCCCGTTGGGTATTTTTGTCACATTGTCTCATCCCCATCCTTAGTTAAAGCGGGACGGACCTGCCCCATTTATTCCGCTTTATTTATTTATTAATTTATGTCTTTAATTAGTAAATATTATTACATTTTTTCTAATTTGTTAAGAACAACTCACGTTCTCTTTAAAAATGATGATAAATCTTTTATTTTTGTTTGATAAAAAACTTAAATTTGAAATTAAATTTAAACCGGCCCAGGGATGAGACTATATTTCCCATACTCGTCCTTTATCCACTTCGGGACAATGGCATTCACCCCATCCCCACCCCATTTACCAGGTTAGGCGGATAATCCCTGTCCCATTTGGGGCGGGATCCCACAGGGATCAAGTTAAATGGATTTTTTTGCCATCCCTAGGTGTAGTTTATCACAATTTGAGGCCTTCCTAACCTGGAAACTGAGTTTCTATATATTAGTCAATTCTAGTGCAATGTGCATACCATTTTGCTCGAAGTGGAACTGTTATTCTAGGAATCACAGCTCAATAGAAACAAAAACCGTCTAGTCTAGTTCTTTCAGTCTCAACCAGAAAGAAATTAAACAAACCAGTTTCCTGATCTCATCAACTAGCATCTGGCTAAAACTGGAAGATAATTATCTCAAATAATCATGAAAAAGAGTCAAGGCATATAAAGCAGTAACATAAAAAACAAGAACTAAAGTAAACTTGAACATGTGATTCATGGTTAATATGGTTTCAATCCTCAAATATTTAGAGTGCACGACTTGAATATTTCGTTTTTCTAACAAGGCATAATAAAATTATTGCAACATCCTGCAAAACTCTCCAGGTAACTGGTGTAAAAATCGAAGCACGAATGCAAAAAGAAGTGTGTCAAAATGTAGAACATTTCATTGATATTCCAAGCTTTAGCATTCATATGTAGTATGTCTAAATGATCTAAAACGGTGTCAAGTGCCAGACAAAACAAGTTGCATCCAATGTGATATTTCCAGATAATAGAAGTAAAATATATAATGAGCAACAGAAATGAGAAAAATATTCCTAGTTTTCAATTACAGATTGGAGTTTCTGCAACCACTGGATAAGCTCAATCCTATCTTTGTTCATCATATATTCATGCAAAAATTTAGAAAGGTCATCATTTACTCCCCTTGTCCTCAGGAATTCATAAAATCCATTCTGGAGCTTGGTGCTCATATCCCTGAAAGCAACAATGCACAAGCCAAAGAATTACCACCAAGCATTGTGCTGAAGACCAAACATATCAAAAGATAATTTCTATGATTCTGTCCACAGCCAATGTAAAAAAAGTTGAGAAAACGAGTCTGAGAACTGTACCATGCAATCGTCTGTTTCCACTCCCCCGAACAAACCCATGCATAGGGTAAAATTAATATATGTAGAAAAATTCTAGAGCAGTTTATGTATTGAAAACCACTGAAAATATATAAATGAATCCTTCCAAATGTGTGGTATATTTGCCAATATAACCGGCTATACAACCCCAAGTGGAAAAAAATTTATAAATGAATCCTTCCAAATATGTGGTATATGTGCCAATATAACCGGCTATACAACCCCAAGTGGAAACTAATTTTGAACCACTGAGATTCTGACTTTTTATGATACAATGCAAAGGTTAACTTCTAGACCTGACCTGAATTTACAAAGACTGCTTAAATTTTTATGCAGTAATTTCTACTAGGCAAATTAAAGGACATCCATAAGAAAAATCCTTTATCAGAGAATTATTTTCAAGATGGCATTTTTATTCACAGTGAAGTCCAGAAGAAAGTAGAAGATTCAGTGAAGTATTTGAAAGGAGGGGTTGAGATCACCAACATCAGTACAGAAAGATAATAGGGCACAGCCCTGATACCGGAGATTTACAGATTAAGAAAATTCAGGCACAACAAAAGAAAAATAACAATATGTCAATACGATTTCTCAGGTTTATCTTTAGATCTCGAAGTGTGAACTAATTGTACTTTTAAAATACACAATGCATAATACAATGAGAGAGAGCGTCAAACATACTTGATGTTTGGTCCCATGTAAGGCCGAGTTGGAAATCCACCATGCCTGAATATGTAAACTTTTTGAATTTCTAAAGCATCTGACCAGGCTGAGCACACAAACTCCATCAACTCATTTTGTTCCCCCTTCCAAATATCAACTAGCAAGCTAATGTGAAGCTGCACTTCTTCTCCAGTACTTTCACCGCCAGATTTTGGAGCAAGGACTGAGCCATCAAACATTGTAGCCTCAATTTTAATATTCTCGTCCTCTGCAGATTTGCCCCTCAATGTAATCCACTGCTCACCAGGTCGATCTTCCACCATAAATCTATCGAACTCTGCCACAGGCTTTATAACAGACAAAAATATGCATAAATAAAAGGAAAAAATAAGCAGAAATGAAATTAGTTAACCCTGAGAATTAGATAATTTATCAATGATACCGTTTCAAAGAAAGCTTATAAAGTGCATGTTTGGGAAAGCTTATAATTGCTTATAAGCAGGTAAAACTCTATTTATAAAGACACATTCCACAGGACCACAACTTTTACCTAATTTTTAACCACACATTCCTTATGACCAGCTGCTTATAAGCACTTAAAAGCTTAACCAAGCGAGCACAAATTCCACTATTCATAATTATTAAACCATGAAGCTCAAAATCATGCAAAGAAGCTTCAGCACGGATTACATAGATATTGGACTTAATATCAGCCATCTTTATTCTGCTGCAGCTGCATGTAATGTCATTGTTATTTGTTTTCCTTCTACATAGCTTCTCGATTATTGCCATTTACTACCCCAACAACCACCTTTTAGCTTGGTTGGCAAATTTTATATTCCCCGGAGACCTAACCAGAGCCTTGTAGATCTCTTCATCAAAGGTTCGTAGTGAGATTGGAATGGCCCTAAGATGAAGTTATATTCAGATTTAAATATCAGCAGATCCTAATGAAACTTAGTGCTCAGACCTTGTCATTTAAAGACTATTCGACCTAAATTGTTAGTGAAAGGCATTTGATGGGTGACAATTTAGTTTAAATATATTCTTTTAGAAGCCTGGACAAATGAAATCATGTATTGAAGCTAAACAAGAAAAACTCAGCAGGTCAATTACTGGAAGAAGCTAACTTAGCAACGAGAGATTCAAGAATGGTGGATTCAGCAATGACATTTCACTTGCTTCAAAATAGCGATCTCTTTAGTAATTTATGATCATATTTTTTTTGTTGTGAGAATTTCTAAGTAGAACCAACATTTAGGTAAAATATCTCTCACTAAATTGATGCCTGCCAAAAAAGTAAAAATACTAACCTACAGAGTAGAGTAACAACATCAACATTTTATGCCTTCTAATCAATTCGCTTGGTCCTTCATTTCTATTAAGCCCCCATTTGACAATCAATATTTGGGAAAAACAATGTTTTGAATGTGATTTTTAGGAGAACGTGTGATTAAAAAGAAAGAAAATGTTTTGAGTTCACGTGTAAAATATTTTATTGTGTGAATGTATGATTGAAAATACATATGTAAAAAACGAGAATTTTCAAATAATGGTTGTCAAACAGGGGCTAAATATTCTTTGAAATGATTTAACATTAAAATAGCGTCAACACAAAAAGAAGTGTCGGACTGTTTAAAAAACAAACTTCGACACCTCTGCAAGCCAAATGGTACCATGCAGCTCGAGTTTACTAATGAAATAACAAGATGTGTCTTCTCTTGCATCATTCTACAAATTACAATTGGCATATTGTTTTCTGAAAATGCATAACATTAACTAGTTTTTGATGTCAACTTCATAGGGAACATCTTTAGAGCATCTTACTACACGTGAACCCATACCATACCACAGCATGCCTAGAGTTGAGATACTTTCTGAACACATTCCTAAGTCCCAATACTAAGATCCTATCTTAGTGATTGAGTGTAACAGCCATAAATGAGTATGAGCAACAATGCATTAGATGTCATTTAAACACTTTGAACCTCATAGCACATGCTTCCCTAACACAGTCCCTACCATCCTCTAAACCAGCACTCTCTTATGATAATAACCCAACCTTCATACCATTCACCTTCACTCTTAAAACAACAGCCACACTTATATTTATGTCATAGAGTGGCTGTTTCTCCAGTTGTGCAATGTGTAATGCTAGAAAACTCCAATTTCGTTTTCTTTCTTCCTTATGATTGATACTTGAGAAACTAAGATGTTGAAGCTGATTTCAACATAGTGATGCATAAGGCTCAAGTAGCCAACCCCAAAATTAGGGGAACACGGTTAGAATGGAGCCTGTTTTACTCTGTCATAATTTTCAAGTTTTCAATGAATTAATGGATTCATTATGCGATGTGTAATTTATCTCTAATAAGACTACAGGACTAGATATTGACAAAAAATAAGCTCTCATTTAGTCAGCTTTATTGCTACAATCTAGCTTGCTATGCAGGGATTACCATTTACTATGATACCATCAAACCTGAAGTGTGCTGCTTTTGCGTTATGATTATTGCACTCTCAACATTTTAGCAACTTGGTATGGATCAGTGACATAAAGTAGCAGAATATTTATGAGTCATTCGCTTTCGGTTATAAAGGTAGCTTAAAACTGTAAATCTCGTGTTTCTAATTTGATTCGTTTTGTGAGCCAAATAAAAGAGGATTGTGTGTGAAACCAGATATACCCATTAAAGTAGACATCTTTTCACTTTCTCTTGACTGATAAGGTGCAACCAGAGACCAAACAGTGAATATAACGCATTGATAGCATGTGCCACGGTATTTTAACATCTTTACTCTCCTTAACACTAACCAACGCTCGCTAATCCGACCAACCAAACATACTACAAGGAACTAAAGTAGAAGAAAACCAAAAAAGAATAAGAAAAACCTGGTGGGGCGGGGCATAATCCGACTGGTATTGAATCTCATCCCGGACGAGTCTGAGAATTTTGGATTCGAATGGCGAATATGGCTTTGTCTGCCCTTGTGTTTGAATTTGAGGGTTGGTACTCCGGGACTTGTTCGAGGTGTCGTGGGCATTGCGACATTGACTCAGAGAGAAACATGAAATGGGTTTGATGAAATGTTCCTTCTCCCTGTTCTTGGTAATGTTGTAGCTGCAGCTTGATGCAATTTTCTGGAAGATTTGTAATCTACGCCAGCCATGGACAAGAGCTCGGGCCATTTTCCCCCAACTTGAGGGAGTTTACAGTCTAGGGGGGAGAGGGTTTTAGATTTTCTACGTTATAGTGGAGAATGATAGCAGAATACTCGTTGATGTATAATGATGGTCCTTGATGTTAAAACAAAAATCAATCCTTCAATTATTTAATTTGAGGTTTAAATTTAATTATTTGATATAAATTATTACATGATTAATATCTAATTATTAAATTTTAACTCCTATTTTATATTTGTAACTCCTAACATTATTATTCATATGAGTCATATTATTTTTCACACATCAATAGTCCGTTTAATACACAAATTACAACGTGTACCAACTATAAAACGAGGTCGAAGGTTTTGGTTTTCTACACCCCGAAAAATAAAAACATATAATTGGTAATATATTCATATTTTCGTGGATCGATAAATACTCGTTCTCTCTCTTCATGCAGTTGTGTCCATATAAGAAGAATCGACTGTGAGCTTTATGAATTTTATCTTAAAATCGTGCAATGTCGATACCTGCACAATGAGAATGGCTACACGACTTTAGGATAGCTTTTTCGAGACGACTCTCCAAAAGATCAACATTTATTACTTTCAATTTTAATGTTTATAATAAAGATATTGTCCAAACTGTAGAAGCTACAAATAAATCACATTTTACTTGATAGTCAAACTCTTTTTGAAGCTTCTTTACTTATTTATTTATAGGCATTGCAAGAGACTCGTTGAATACAAAATACTCTTTATTTTAGAGGGCCGATTTTCAAAAATGAGCTCCAAGACACTCTATTCTAACTTTTTAAAATAGATAGTGAATTTAAACTCTTCAAATTTAAAACATCTCTAAGAAATTTTTTAAACGGATGATATTCTCTATTTTAAAGAATCAGCCTTAAAATTATGCAACAAGAGACTTTTTAAATTAATATTTTAATTTAGAGAATTCACTCTTTATAATTAAATGTATTCAAAACATTTCAAATCAATAAAAAAAATAATATAATAATTTGGAGGAGAGAAGGGTGAAAATTAAAGAAGAGAAAAAATAATAAATATTTTTTTTGCGAGTATTAAATGTTAAATATAAAGAATTCGTTTGAGTACTTAAATTTTTTTACTCTCTACATTTATAGACGCTCTTCAAATTGCATAATATGTTCTTTAAAAGTAGGTAGCATCTTCGAGATGCAGAGCCAAACTTACTCTCTACTTTTTAATGTATCATAATTGCATTTACTAAATCACATATTTCAATACTTTACTTCTTAAACTATTTAAATCGCATTTAAGTTGATTGGTTAATTGACATAAATAATTATGTCAAATAAAATATGAAAAGAATCAATAAATATTTTTTGATAAAAGAAAAATTAAATGAAAAGACAAAACAGAGAGCTTGTTGAAATGTATAAAAAATCTTTCTAAATTTAAAGACACTCTTTATAAATAGATTGTTTCTTAAAAATGCTCTTAACGACTTTCAAAATGAATGAAATTAGTTTCTTAACTAGTAAGTTTCGCGTCCATTTTGCCCCATTATTATCTCATTAGTTAAAGTTGAATGTGCATTACATGTTATTTTAAAATACTTTATAAGTTTTACAAAAGTAATATTTGATATCAACTTGTTGAGAGGATTTGATGAGTTTTAAACGAACTAAAGAAAATAAAGTTTATGGTAGAATTTTAAGAAAAGAAAATTGTACTCTCAAAACTCAACTTCTGTGATTCAATTTTTTTGTGATGATAAAATATTATGAGCAACATTTCTATATTACATTTGGACACAAGAATTAATTGTTAATACATGAATTTAAACACACATTAAAACTCCTAAATACATAAATAGAAATAAATTCATTTATAATAACTCTAAATTCATGTACATCAAGATTTATCAAGTCAAGATTCATTGAGTCTAAATTAATGTGAATGTTAATTAATTAAAAATTCATAACACGAAATTCATACATGACAATGATTTAGTAATATTTATTACATATTAAAAAAAAAAGAAATGTATTATTGAAATAATTGAATTGCAGTAGGGTTAAAATCGTCGAAAAAATATTCTAACTTGATGTGATATTTAATATATTATAATGAGAATTTGATTTTAGAATAGTAATTTTTTGAAAATGTATGATTAAAAATGAAGGAAAAGTTTCAGTTTTTGTGTAATATTATTATTTTTTTTTTTTTAAAATGTGTAGTTAATATGAAGAGAGATAAAATTAAATTATAATTTAATTGAGACCAAACAAGCACGATCATTACCTCTTACACAAACATATTGTATAGTTCATCGACGTCCCATTTGTCTTTTAAAGTTTAAAAACAAATATAATCAAGAATTGATGATGAATCATACTAGAAAGATCTCATCCATATTCATGATTAAAAAAAACATACGAGATCTTGCCGAAGTAATTTATTTGACCAATCTTTACATTTGTGATGTATTCATGTTTTTGTTATCAAATGAAAGTTAATAATTTTCAAGTTTCTTATATGAACTAATAGTGGTGTAAAATCGAGTCTCTCCTTCTCGTCAATTGGTTAACTCATATTCGAGATTTTAATTTAAATCAAAGTCAACAATTAATTTCAATTATACATTTTACGAAATTCGTAACTCTTTAACTACACATTTTATCAACATTTATCAAAACATAATAAAAACCTAATTTTAATCTCTACAAAAATAGGTGCTTAAATGTAGACACGTCTTTATAAACCCCAACTATGGACAGACCTTGCTAGGCCAATTTGTAGTTGAGAACATTAAAGCCTTTACATGAGTTCCATTTTTGAGAAAAATGATTTTTTTAATAGTGATTTTTTGAAGAATGTGTGATTAAAAAGTAGGTAAAAATTTCGACTTACGTGTAAAATTATTTTATTGATAAAATGTGTGGTTGAAAATAAATGTGGTAATTGGGTCAAATAGCCTATTTCATAATACACTTTGAGATTTTAGCCTTTGATCATAATAATATTTTCAAAATGAATATTTTAAATCATAATATATAAACTACCTAATATACTCTTATTCAACATCACTAGAAAACATAATTTCTCATTTTCTCAAGTCAATTGAATTCTCAAAATCTTAAATTTAATATCTTTCTTCTCTCTTCATGATCCCCAAATCCTCCTTATTTTCTCTTCGTGATTTTGTCATCTTCAAATCCTTCTACCATTAAAAATTAATTGCCTTCGTCTTCTTGAGTGAAATGATGAATTTGGTATGAAGGTTTCATCAATTTCCCAAAATTGATAGAACTGAAACTCGTGAAAAAACACCCATACGTGAACAATTACTTCTAAGAACCAATTTCATAGTGAGCTATCCTCAGGTATGACTGTTTCCTCAATTTTTCACTTTTACTACAATTTTATGTGAAAATTTTTAGAGAAATTAGTGTCGCAAGAATTATACAGATAGAGTAAGAATGTCCAGAACTTTATTTTATTCATGTTTCTTGTATGTAGTGATTAAGTTTCGAAATTCAATTTTATCTTCATAATTTTTATTTTTGCTTTTAATTACAGGAAAAGTTACTTACAAATTCAACTTTCTTCTTGTAACTACAATTTTGAAAACATGTTATTTCTTTGTTTTATTCTTCTTGATGTAGATTTATAAGCAAATTGACACAAAAAAATATGCAGTACATTATCTGAGTATAAGATATTGAACAAATGTAGATGGACCGATAGGCAGACTTGGGGTACATAACACCATAGGTAATTTCGAATTTGATTAATGTCTACTTTTACAAGTAAACTTGGGGTACAAAGCACTATAGGTAATTTCGAATTTGATTTAGGTTTACTTTTGTTGTTTGAATATGACTTACTCTTGTTCGAGGCTACAAACGCTTATGCATTTTCATGAAAAATAGCTTGCTCCTATGAAGAAATTACATGATGAAATTGTGGCAAATTACAATAAGTAAATTATTGTTTTTTTTTTTTTTCTCTAGGAAATGAAATACCACAATTGTTTTCTAGTTATGTTCCACTTATGGTTTGAGTGGTTTTTGCTTATAGACTTAAAAAAAAATTTCCCAGCAAGTGTTGAGCTTATAATTGGAAGCAAAGATGACAATTTAATAAAAATTGCTATAGGTTATTACACATTTAAATATCTGCTTGCTGAAAAATATCTAAATGTCATGTTAATTGCAATGTTAGTGTTACAAAATGGATATTTTGTGATATCCTTGAAGTTCTAGCAAATTGACACTATTTTGTGTTATTTTAACCAAGTGTCTTTTTTAATGTTTTGGATTTTATTGATTATGCAGAGAAAGAAGATATGAGATTTTGAGTTCATTCTTTTTTTTTTAAAGTTCCACAAAATATTTACTCTTAACGATTCTTTGATGAACACTTATATTGTATTATGGTACTTGCTTGTTATTGAAACATTGATGAATGATTTTTTCTCCTATAATGTGGTTTACCCTAGTGAGATGTGTTGGATTCAAGAGGTTTGCACGAAATGGAATATGGTAGAGTAATAAAAGATCATGATTTTTTACCGTAACTAATATATGGTATATTTTGCACATTTTTCCATTATGAAAATTGCAATTACTTGGTTGAGCTTGTGATAATTTATATGTTAGCTGCTGAATTTTCCATTATGGCATCCTGAAATTTATCTAGTTCTGAAAATGGCACCCTGTTGTTTATGAAATTCTGAAAAATGTCACCTTGCCGTTTATCTGTTTTTGAAAATGAATTGTACTAAGTATCACTTAAAATTACAGTAAATTTTTCATATATGTTCATTGATGTAGAAATGGAACACTCATTTGAGTTTGTGATTCCCACTGAAGATAGAATTAAAGATAGAGCTTCACAGAAGTGCTCCCTTCAAAAACTTGACTATGATCAAGAGATGTTAGAGGATGTTCACCAAGAAATGCTCATGGAATCTTGTTTTGGACAAATATATCAAATGAAGAGTATACATTTTTTAGCCCCACTAGTCCACCAAATTGTAATGAAGATGATTATAACCAAAAAACAAAATGAGATTTGGTTTTCCATTGGTGGTAAGCCAACAAGATTTTCATTATTTGAGTTCACATTGACAATGTGGTTGATAGCTAGTGAGGAGCCTTCAATGGATCCCCATATTGAAACTTATATGATAATATGATTAAATGTTGGAGGATTTAGTTGCTGAAGTTTTTTCTATGCATTTCGATCCATAATTTTTTTTTATTTTTTATTTTTTATTTTTTCAACTTTATGTGGTCAGAGGATATATGACTTAGATGCTAATTTTGTCTAGATGGTAGTGTTTTGTATGATTTAATTGAAAAACAAGTGCATGAATGCTGATTTTGTCTACTTAATGTTGATTTTTATGATTGATTGATATGTTTTCCATCGTATGAATATTTTATTCAAACTTTGAAACAGTCAGAATTGAAATGAAGTTGCAATTTTTATGATAGCATGTATATTTATGCGATGGAAAAATAGATTGTATTATTAACTACGCAAATTCACCTAACTAAAAAACGGCAGTTAAATGTTTAAAACGACAACACGTCGTTTTGGGTCACGAGGTCTCAATTTCACTACGAAACAAGTATTGGAATATCATAGATGACTTGTTCGAGTTGAATGAGCGAAAATAGTGTGAACTGAATATTGAATTAGAAAAATGACAATCATACAATTAGAACATTCATGTGTTATTTTATGTGATGGGTCGATTTCAGTTAGAAACGTGCTATGTTTTGTATATCCTAAACGGAAGTCATACTTGTAATATGTCGTTTTGCATAACAGGGTCTCGATTTCACTTGAACATATTGAACAATGACATTTGCTATGTTTTTGTGTACTTTACCACCTAAATGACACCCTTACGCGTAAAATGACAACATACCATTTTGGGTCAAGATGCTTCAATTTCACTCCAAAATTAGTAAAATAGTATTTCGAACATCATATAAGAATTGTACATGTTGAACAATTACATGCTTTTCTATTTTGTAAACCTTATACCTTAAAACCTAAACCCTAAACGGCAACCCTTTGTTTAAAATGATCAGATACCGTTTGGGATCACGGGGAATCGATTTCACTCCGAAATTAGTAAAACAGTGTTTGAAACATCAAACATGATTAGTACATACTGAACGACTACACATACTTGCTAATTTTTTTTCCTTATTGTCAAGTGTTATATAGTTTACTATCAGATTATGGAGTGACTTACTATAGTTTGAACAAATGTGTCGATCGCAACATTAAAATATAGTTAAAAATTTTCATCCCTAAACTTTAATGTGGTTATGGGCGTGAATGAATCGGAACGAATACTAAATGAATAGAAACGTTAGCCATACATTTAAAACGACCAGATGTCGTTTTGGGTCGCATGGTCTCAATTTTACTCAAAAACTAATTGATCCAAATTTGAAACATCTTAGAAGACTTGCACATGTTGAATTAGCTAATTTGTTGAGTATCTTATCTCACAATTGGAATATAATGAAATTTGTATTACTTATCTTTGTTTGTAGCAAAATAGAAAATAAGTTGCATACAGAACAATAGTATTTGTCACTATCTGATGAACTTTGTATCTAACTTGCTGTTCAAATATGGTAAAAACTTGAATTCGTTTAATTCTAATATAAATATAAGTAAATATAAAGTGAAATGAATACAAAACTAGTTGAAATGGCAACTGGCCTGACCATTTAAAATGCCAACATGTCATTTTAGGTCACTGGGTCTCGATTTCACTATAAAACAATTCGATCATATTTTTGAACATCTTAAAAAACTTATATAAGTTAAACAAACTAATTTTTTGAATGTCTTATTTATGATTGAAGTATAATAGAATTTAAAATACTTACCTTCATTCAGTGAAGAATAGTATATTATACTCATGGAACAATGTTGTTGATTACTATCGGATGAACATTTTTTAAATTTTTTTTATCGATCTTGAATATTGTTTATCGATTTTACTTTAATTATAGTGAATTTTTTTCTACTTTCATTTTCACGTGGGTACGAGAGAATATAAAGTGAAACAAATACAAAATTAGTTAAAACGTAATCAAATTGTTTATAACGATAGCATGTCATTTCGATTACGAACTCTAAATTTCACTCCAAATATAGTTAAAACATGTTTTTCATTAATTTTCATGTGGATACGAGGGAATATAAAGTGAAACAACTATAAAATTTATTAAAACGGCACGTAACCGTGTAAAAAGGCAAACATGCCATTTTGCCACTAGCTTTAAATTGGGTATGAAAAGTGAGAATGAAAGCGGGAATTCATGTTATGGGATTTTGGTAAATTTTGATTTGAAATTGGAGATTTTAAACATTTCAAATGAAGGGTATTTATGACTTTTAATACACGATAAAATAGACTAAATATTTTATTTTACCAAACATTATTGACTATAGGCCATTTTACCAAATATTATTGTTGACTAGGCTTTTTAAGCAAATTCCCCAAAATAAATTTGACATTTTTAAAAAAAATGAATCTCAACACATNGGGTCTCGATTTCATTCAAAAACTAGTTGATCATAGTTTGAAACATCTTAGAAGACTTGTATATGTTGAATTACCTAATTTGTTGAGTATATTATCTCACAATTGGAATATAATAGAATTTGTATTACTTACCTTTATTCGTAGTGAAGTAGAGTGTAAGTTACTTACAGAACAATAGTGTTGGTTACTATCAGATGAACTTTGTATCTAACTTGTTGTTCAAATATGGAAAAAACTTAAATTTGTTTAACTTTTATATAAACATAAGTGAATTTAAAGTGAAATGAACACAAACTAGTTGAAACGGCAATTAGCCATTTAAAATGTCAGCATGTTATTTTGGGTCACAGAATCTCAATTTCATTTTAAAACTATTCAATCATATTTTTTAACATCTTAAAAGACTTATATAAGTAAAACAAACTATATTTTTGAGTATCTTATTGAAATATAATGAAATTTAGGATATTTACCTTCATTCATAGTGAGGAAAAGTATATTTTACTCATGGAACAATGTTGTTGATCACTGTCGAGTGATTTTTTTTATTGATCTTGGAAATTTAATGTTGTTTATCGATTTACTCTAAACATAGTGAAAAATTTTCTACTTTCATTTTTATTTGGATACGAGAGAATATAAAGTGAAACAAATACAAAATTTGTTAAAACATCATCAAATCGCTTATAACAATAGCATGTCATTTCGGTTACGAACTCTAAATGTCACTCCAGATATAGTTAAAACATGCGACATTAATTTTTATGTAGATACGAGAGAACATAAAGTGAAATGAACACAAAATTTGTTAAAATGACACTTAGTCGTTTAAAAAGGCAGCATGTCATTTTGTCGTTGGTTTTAAATTGGGTATGAAAAGTGAGAATGAAAGTGGGAATTCATGTAATGGGATTTTTGTAAATTTTGGTTTGAAATTGGACATTTTAGACATTTCAAATAAAGGGTTTTTATGACTTTTAATACACGATAAAATAGACTAAATATTTTATTTTACCAAACATTATTGACTATAGGCCATTTTACCAAATATTATTGTTGACTAGGCTTTTTAAGCAAATTCCCCAAAATAAATTTGACATTTTTAAAAAAAATGAATCTCAACACATGGGCTAAAATTCAAAAAAGGAGGTTCTACACCAAAAGTTATAGCTTGGAGATCTGAATGCAAGAAAAAATTGAATGAGACTCAAGTGAAACAAGTGACATAGATTGAGGAGCGCATGTGCAAATTCTCCAAACTAAGAATGTGAACAGACTTGTTTTCGGGCGTCTCACCTTCCGTAGTAAACACTCGATAGTCGGTTCCCAAATCCCAATTCGTAACTGCGGGAAATCCACAGTTCAATGGAAGTAAAGGGCTTTTAAGGGGGAGAAAAAACATAGTTGGTACTTACGGTTAACCTTTTTCAGAAGACAACCAAGCGATAAAAAGCATCTAGGGGGCCGCAAACTCTCTCTGTCGCCGTTAATTCCTATAATTTTATTTTATTAACTGTAATTTTATTGCTATATTCGGATTTGGGCTTGGATTTTTCGCATGATCTGATAAAATCATGCGCGTGCGTGTAAATTAAGTGTCGTCAAGTGAGGTGCAGTAGAATGTTGGTACTATTAAATAATTCATTATTATAAAGATTAAAGTGGGAATCGGAATTCCAGGGAAAGTGAGATGGGATTTCTCCTCTAATTCTTCGTCTTCTTCTTTCCCAATTCCAAATCTATTAACAGTATTAAATAGAGAGAAAAATTGTGTGTGTGAAAAAAAAAAAAAAGTTGAATACGATGCTGTGCAGAATGATGGGGCGGAAGAGGAAGACGGGTGCAGTACCGGTGTACCTTAACGTGTACGATCTCACTCCCATGAATGAGTATGCTTACTGGCTTGGACTCGGCATCTACCATTCTGGGGTCCAAGGTTAGCTCTCTAATTTCCCTTTTGATCTATTAGATGTGTGCGCTTTGCTTGGAAATTTTTGTCGTTTTCTGTTTCTTTATAAGTTTGTTAGATTATGGAAATTGAATTATGAAGCCAGGTCTTTTTGAGAATCTAGTTTGTACAGGTGGGTTTTGATTTATTCCAGTTTATTTACTGTCTGGTTATTTTGGGTTTGAAGTAGTTCTCTGCTTTCAGTTCTCGTTTGTCGATGGGATTTTGTTTCAAAATCTTATTCCTGTGAGTGCTAGCGGAGGAAATTGAGAAAAAAAGAGAGGTTTATGTCAATTTGGATGTTTGTGTTCCCTGTTATTTGTTTAATGTGTAGCTTACTTGAAGAATTCGAATACAGCAAATCTTTACTGGGTTAATCATGAATGAGGTGGTAGTGTGAAATGTTCGTTTGGCTAGAAGAAGAAGCATTCTCTCAATTGAAACACAGAAACTTTAGAACAAAAATTTTCTTTTCTTCAATATGGCAGTTCATGGAATTGAATACGCATTTGGTGCTCATGAACATTCAACAACTGGAATATTTGAAGTGGAACCAAAGCAATGCCCTGGATTCACGTTCAGAAAATCAATCTTGGTTGGAAGAACGGATTTGGGTCCCAAAGAGGTCCGTGCATTCATGGAGAAACTATCAGATGACTACTCTGGAAATACCTACAATCTCATTGCAAAGAACTGCAATCACTTCTGCAACGATGTATGTCTTCGGTTGACCCGCAAACCAATACCGAAATGGGTGAATCGACTAGCTCATCTTGGTAATTACTTATCGCAAGCTGAGAATTTGAGTTCTTTGTTTTATTTTTATCTGAATTATACTTTTTTGGCACGATGCTATCCCTTTGCGTAATCTTTTTGGATTGTGTCAGTTTTATGAACGCCTTTAGGATTTTTATAGTTTCATTCTAACATTTGACATGAAGTAACTGAACCTTAGCAACTAAGATACTTCTAGCATTGTTAAAGTACTGCTGTATTTGTTCTTTACACCATTAGATTCTTCTCGTTAGCCTTTTCTTTTATTTTTATTTCATTTGCTTTTGAGCAGAGTGAGGAAATAAAGCTGAAAGAATGCTTCAGGTGTAGTAGATTTTCCCCTTTACCTAACAGAGTTTGGTTAAGACAATTGTTGATCTGGGCACTTTGAGCGATGTGCATATTGCTTCCAAAGCCCATATTGATCGACACACTAATAGGTGGTTCTTGGGTTATCATTTATGTAGGTCAGTAGGTGGTCCTTCTGATCCAACAAAATACTAAAGTTTAGGTTATCTCTTACAAAATCTGGATCTGATAAACTATGATGACTTGATTTGCTAAGCTATCTGTCCCAAATTCATATTCACCTTAGTTGTTTTGGGTGGAGTGGCAGACTTGAGTTTGAAGGACATAATTGATATCTGGAGTTTTAAATCATAAAGGTGATCCCCCAAGAGATCTGTCAATGAATCCAAATTTTTTAGGATCAACATTTAGTTTGTTGTTGTTGAACCATAAAAGTTTTTACAGAACTCATACTGCTTTGTGGATTTCATTTATGTATCTCATGTGTAGAGAACATCAGTGGCAATGGATGGTGGGGATTTTTCCCACTGAACTTCTGGGATTTTGCCTTACTCTGTGGTTTATAGATTTTGTCACCAAAATTACGAATCCTTTTTATTTCGTAGCTTTGAATAACTATACTGTATCTGATGAACCTTGCAGGCTTGTTCTGCAACTGTGTTCTACCGGCGGGTTTGAATGAGACAAAGGTTCGGCACATTAGAGCTGAAGATAGGGTTTATGAGAAGAAGAAGCTAAGAAGTAATTCAAGTAGATTTGCACCTTCTGATCCACGTCAACCGGCTGCAAATCCTTCAAGAGGTAGCAAACATCAAAACCATCATCCTTCTTCTTCAAAGCGTTCTAGTTCAACTTCACCATCAACGACAAAGCTTTAATTTTATAGGGTGTTTAGTTATCTATTCAAACAGCAAGATGGATTTCCAATCTGGAAATTATAAATATGTTTCACAATCTTGTTTTAGTTTTTGGTGATCGTCAGTTCAATGACAACAGAAACAGCTGCATGACAAGTCTTGCATTGTTTATTTTCGTGTGTACAGTTTCCTGTTGAATGAACAATTCTTGTTATCTTGGAAAATATCACATGCATATGCTTCTGTTGAATAGGCAAGTTAAAAGGGTCACATAGGCGAGTTGATATGCCAAAGATTTGACCTTTATATTTTCTCTATCTGGGTAGATAGGTCTTGCAATTCATGACATGGTCAGTGAAATATTTTTAGCTATTTATATCTGTTTATTCATTTTCAATTTCAAAATAAAAATAAAACATTTCTCAGCTGGGACTGAGAAGTTAGAAAAACTAAAAATAGGAAAAAAAATATATCTGTACTGGGATTGAGAATCTCAATAATTATTGCTTGACCGAGTTACATTAATCTGATCCAGATCGAGGGGAAAAAAAAAAGGGAATTGTTACGTGCATTTTGGGAAAGTTATTGTTCAAAAAAATCTAATCAAATATATTTTTTATTTGTAAATTTTGTAGCACTCATAATTTATAAGAGCACCGAGTGGTATGTATTTATATTAAAGATATCTTCGTCGAACTTTCTTTTTATTCACATATTTTGTAGGACTTATAAGTTGTTCATTTCGATTTTCTCCTATCTATAATTGAAAGTAGAAACTGATTACAATCAATTTCCAAACATGCTTTTAAGCTTTGCTATCAAAAATCAATTGATATAGATGTAGTGAAAAACGCATCATGTGGTAAGCCTCCTTTGGCAAATTTATAAATAGGATTAGCAGTTAGGTCTCACGGAATGTGTGAAGTAATAGTTATGAACGTGTTGTTGAAATTTATGTTTAATTTTAACTGAATTTATAAACAAAGTTATAAATTGTATCTAAATTGAGAATAAAAATTTTAAAGCTGGTTACTCCAAAGTCCAAACTTGATTTTTCTTTATAAAGCAAACTAATCTTGCGAGTTTCTTAATAGTGTTGGTACCTTGAGCTAAGCTTTTGAGGAAAAAAGCTCGGACTTGTTTGGGAGAAATTAAAATTCAATTAAAATTGAAAATATAATCGTTATTGGGTCCCACTCATATAATAAAAGTCAACAATAACAGTTAATTTTTTAATTTTAATCCTATTTTAATATCTACCAAACAACCTTTCAAAGTTAATTTGACCCACCATGTGCTAAAGATTGGTTTTAGGGGAAATTTTGCATTTACAATTTGTACACAATGTTTTATATTTATATTTACATTTTACATAATATTTTATATTAACGACGATAAAAAGTATTTATTACTGAAAGAGCTACAAATATAATATTGTAAATAGTTAAATAGATGACATAATCTTAATATCTTTATTTTTTTTCATGTTAATCATATGGCAAATCAACAATTCACCCTCATTATTGACAATAGAAATCTGATCGACTTTCGACATAAAAAAGCCTATCCAGCTTATCTTCGCTATTGCTCATGACGTGTATTGTAGTCGTCAACAAATTCCTCTCATCTAATCAGAGTTTTCACCTCCTAAGCTCACCAATTTTGATGTACAAATCGGGGCAAGATGAGAAATAACTATTTGAGAGGGAAGTATTTGATTTTGCATGATTTTCTTCTCTTAGACGGGAGTGTATATATA
>CAIGRB010031965.1:5392-19196 GCA_903798255.1 Fraxinus quadrangulata | reverse complement strand
CCCACCTGCACCCCCTCCAATAGGGGGGCGCAGGGTATCCATTATGGACACCTTTATGTGTAATGCTATGTACCTATTACTCTTCTTTCTTTTTTCAATATTGCCCCTTACCCAACTCACTCCAGTGGGTGGGCCTATATGGTTGGATTTTTTTTTTTTTTTTTGGGGATCCGCAGGTTTAGAGGGAACTTTTGTCGGATGTATTCTATTCTATTTGTCAACTCATGCAAGTAGGGAATGCAACGAATCCTCAGAGAGGATATTATTACTTTTCCCCTCGTTCTCCTAAGATATATCCAAAACTTGTAGTTATTTCTAACAAGATGCATAACTAGAAAGATAGTTTTTTCTTTGTTCGAGACAATGGAGGTTTTAACCTAATGATCCAAATGTTTCGGTTGTTATACCTTAAACCTATGGTGAATGCAATAAGTATTGAGTTATCGTTTGTCTTTTCGCTTTTACATTTTTACATTTTTATATTAATATGGTTATTTAGTACATGTACACTTGTTCCATTTCGCTGTCAAGCTCTTGGCGACCTTAGCGCCTTAGTAGCTCTTATTCTTCACTAGTCTTGAGGTTCGTGAAGCTGAAATGTTGCTTCATCCCTTTAATTTAAATTTTTACAACGTTGGTGCTCAAGCTGGAGTTTTTCCTTTATAAAGCAAACCTATCTTGAAGTGTTGGTACCTTGAGCTAAGCCGTCCAAGACAAAAATTCAAAATTAAGCAACGGCTGACCCACCATGTGCTAAAGATTGGTTTAGGGGAAATTTTGCATTTTCAATTTGTCTACAATGTTTTACATTTAGATTTTACATAATAATTTTTTATAAATGATGATAAAAAGTATTTTTTTGTTGAAAAAGCTACAAATATAATATTGTAAATAGTTAAATAGATGACATAATATCTTTATTTTTTCATGGTAATTATATGGTAAATCAATATTTCACGTTCATTGTTGGAGATAGAAATCTGATCATCAAATTCCTCTCACCTAATCAGAATTTTTAACTCATAAACTCACTGATTTTGATGCTCAAATCGGAACAAGAGAAGAATGGCTATCAAAGAGGGGAGATATTTGATTTTACGTGGTTTTCTTCTCTTAGGTGGGAGTATTTATAAATTTTCCTTAAGGTTTTGGAGGTAATTGGGTCATGTGACGGCCTCTTATTGGTTGGTTTGTAACTGATTCTATTTTAAGTATCACATTTCGTTCATTAGCTTACGTGTTGTACGCTCATTGGCTTTGAAGTCATGCGTTAAATGTTTGCCCACATGTGCTTTAGTAACAATTTTTGGCTAGCCTGAAAGAGCGAGTGACTCGCCTCATATTTGTGCTAGCCTTTTATGATGCATTCCTTGCACTTCACTCACACTTCGCAAAATGGGGATGATCTCTCGGAATCTATTTCTTGAAGCACTAACTGTCAAGTGTAGATATCGATCATCCTCTACTAGACGAGAAGTGTTAACAAATGAATCTAATACCTTAGCATAAGCTATAATTGTTAACATTTGAAGCATAATTGAAAACTTGTATACAACTTTTACAAAGTAACTATTGGGATTACTATACGTCCAATGACTAGCTTTCGAATCAATGAATACAATATTTGACCTAGTGCAAGTGTTCAATAATTTTACCATTTGAAAGCATATAATTCATTATAGTTGGGCAAAAACTTAGTATAACCGTTAAAGGTTATATTAATGATTGAATTTTCTACTATTTTCTCTTATTGACATAAATAATTTCTTATGTTTGTAATGCCTCAAATGACATTTATCTTTGTTGTCGAAACTTGTTGAGAAAAAAGGTATGGGAGGGAGAAGAAGCACATGCACATGGGATTGTTTTGTCATTCAATTTAATGGACAAAAAGGCAACTAGATGACCATGTGGAATTTAACATGCCACATGATGAGACATACCATGAATACACCCTCTCTCTAGTGCGTTTGGTTGTACATAAAAGTAAGTTAATTTTTTTAAGTTACTTATATGTGATTTATGATTAGAAAAAAAAAAAATTACCTTTTCTACTCATTGTGTGAAATTTCTTTTCTAAAAATAAGTCTAAACTTAATTTTCTTTAAAACTAACTCTTAACCATAGACCAACAATGTAGTTAATTTCGTAGTTTAATATTATCGTCGATGATAGAGAACGAAGTTTTTATAACTTTTTTCGTTGTTAAAAAGTAAAACTTTTTGTAATAATCTAACACGAAAAAATAAAGCAAAGGTAATCACACATTAAAAAAATTAAAATTAAAATCCTTGATTTCTTTTGTGAGTTTTGGCTTTTTTGCAAGCATGACTCACTTGATTTTGAAGAATCTAAAACAAAATGATATTAAAGAAATATAAATTAGGTATAGGCCTTTTGTCTTGTCTCTTCTCCAACATTTCCTCATGAGATTCCATACACATCATCATTGGCTTTGACCATTAATTACGAAACTTACACTCACCAAGCTACATTGCCATTTTCCTTTCTTTTTCTCTTATATGTACCTAGGAGAAATCAAAATCACCAACTGCTTGTTGAATTATAATTTAAAAAGTTATTTTTTTTTAGAAAGTAAGTTAAGATTTACTTTTTAAAGATGTAAATTTTGTTAGTCGTCTTGAGCTTGGTTAGTTATGGATTTTTCTTGTGTGTGCTCCTAAAAGAGAACCTTTCCCTTTTGTATTATTTCGATCTTATTTCTAGTAATAGGTCTAAAGAGGTTATCATTTTCGTGAAATTTTGAATTTTCTTTAATTTTTGCGTAGCATAGATTTTTGGGTGCTCAAAATCAGGAGATCGAGTACTTGGAACTTTTTCGTATACTCCACTTTCAATTATGAAATCTTCTTGTGTCCATAAATATAAGCCAAATATTGAACTACGTATCATTTTGTGATCTTCATCTCTTTTATATTTTGCATAAACTCGATGCCGTAGACTAGTTTTACAACAATATAAGTCATTGTTTAAGCTCCATTTGTTAAAAAATGATTTTTCTACTAAATTCATTTTTAATCACATAATCTCCAATAAACAATTTTACACGTAAGCTCGAATTTTTCGTACTTTTTAACTACATATTTTCAGAAAATAACTATTGCGAAATCTATTTTTCCCAAATAATGCGTCTCAAACAAGGGCTAAAACTAACAACTTAAAAATATCCTTTGACAGGTCTGATCACTTTCGCACATTTGGCTATCATCAATTTTGTTAAGAAATCAACATTAATTCCATCAAGAGTATGTCCCTTCTCTTGTTGGCTTGTTGCTAGGCAAGACATTATTAATTGACCCAATTGGGTCCTTTGTCATAAAAGACATTGCAACATGCTTTGTACCCTTGAGCTTGGTCTTAATTTGACCTGATTATATTCCATCGATATCTAAACTCCTAAGTTGCTTCTTCATTTTCTTTCTATAGATGGAACAGGGACGAGTTGGTAGAACAGAATAAAAAGAAGTGGGTGACTTTTTCAGTGCATATTCATTCTTGTGAGATTGAATATGACAACGATAAAAGAAATGGTCGGCTGGTTTAGATAGCAAACTTTACTTAATTAAGTGAACGGAAAGTGAAACTAAAACCTTTTGTTTCGGTTCAACTTTTTCATAGTTGAAAGGGGTAATTATCTAAATGAATGAACATTAATGAACTATCATTGATGGACATTGTACATGATACGATCAATTTGGCTCAAGGTATGGACGGTCAATTCGGCCCAAAATTTGGAGGGCCGTGGTCACTAATTCTGTGTTTCGATCGAGTCGATGAAGGGTTGATATTGTAGCCAGTTGGTCGTCATTGTTATTGTGATTGATGTAGTCTTGAGATTGATGAAGTTGGTTGGTCAGGTGAAAGTTCATGGACAAAAAAATTCAAACAAATAATGATTATAAACTTACTGGCAATATCATTATTTGGACAACTTTAGTGAATGAAAAGGTGAAAAACAAAAATAAATAGCTTTTTTAAGTTTTTCAATTGTGGGGGGCAAAATCAATTTCCAAACAGGGCACAATCATGAGTCTTCACTGGAGAAGGTGGGACACCAAAAATACCTAAAAGTGAGCATGCATTTAGAAAAAAAACAATTACAATCAAATAATAATGGTACGCATGGTAGTAATATTCTTTACAATATTGTCATATGCCTTTCGCCTTAGAAATATCAATATGAAAATGTGAGTCAATCATTTAATCTTGCACGAAAGTGTTGATAAAGGCATGTTTATGTTTTTAATCCAAGTCTCACCTTAAAGCATTTCAATACCTATAATCTAGGTCCAACTACTACACTGTAACCCTTGTCCGATTTTACTGAAAATTAATTTTTTAGTAAATTTTGATAGAAGTTTATAAAATGTGTTGTTATGAAGTTGATTAAATTATGGATCCCATGAAATGCGTAGTGAAAATTTATTGTTCTTTAACTTTTTATCAATCCTTTTAAGCTAAACCAACTAGGAACATAATATATGCGAGTGGTGTCATGTTTTATACGTTTAGATTGAACATGATTAAGTCGTTGTTTGATAAAAACCTTTTAACCGGTCAAATTTCAATCTTTATCAGACATTTCGTGGAATCACTTTCATCAACTTTAATCAAATTCTACTAAATTTTTTATTTAAAGCTCTATCACACACTCGCTAGGGTGGATGTGGTTCAACTTGATTTGTTTTCAATGAGTAATGAATCAACTTGAAAATCAAGTTGAAATCCTACACATTGAACAAATGGTCCCACATGCAATGGTAAAATTGAATTAGACGAGAATTCACTAGCTCTGGTTTGGTTTGATTCGGTCCGATTTGTTTCTTTTTTATATTTCAAAAGAAAACTGTCAAATACAAACTCTTGAGTATATTCCGTGAATTTTGATTGTATAGTTTAAATCGAGAATCGAACTGAATTAGTCAGATTTTGATTTGCTTCACGTACCCAAGACAACTTATGACATGCCTTTAAGATAGAATTTTGGTATGAACACAACTGAAAAACATTATGGTAGCAAGCGTGTGCACAAACATAAATGATGAAATTGAAAAATAAAAGAGCGTAAAATATTTAGTACGTAAATTCAAAACTTTTTCAATTTTCTAATCACACATTATTCAGAAATTCTCTATTCCAAAATTCTTTTTTCCTACGTTAATGGTAAACAAGCAGGGATTAGATAAGAGTTAAATGTGAAATGACAAATAATAAATTTATATTGGCCACAGGTGACCGACCTTACCATAACAGGTTAAAACGAGTCTGATTTTAACCAATTATGAATTAAAAATAGCAAAATAAGTTTAAGGATTATTTCTAATCACCCCATCATTGTATCTCATAATTAGAAATGCACTACCTGCTTTTGGACTAATCCACAATTTTCTATAATTTCAATAGTTTCGTTTTTTCATGTCAATTTCTCTTAATTATTTTCGCACGGCTACTCTTGAGTAACGTACAAAACATCTTCGAAAAAAAAAAATGTCACTTCTAACTCTGTCATGCTTGAAACAATTTTGTCTTCCATGTATTTACTAATTTTATACAATCTGGTCCACACGCACCCACTGAAAGACCCATAAGAATTTTCTCTCGAATCTCGAAATTCCATTTTAAAAGATTGATCCTTTTTACCATTTAAGCTATGCGCAATTTTACCCTAAAAAATTTTCATTATCTTTTACATAAGAAAATTTAAAAAAGTTAATTGCTTTCAGTGTTTGTTTGCCTTTATCAGCGGCAATCCCACAGCAAAAACTGCCACTAAAAAAAAAGGGTATTCCTTTCCCCAAACACACACTCCAAATCCCAGAAATATTAAGCAATTTCTTGTTACTTTTTGCATGAAAATTAGAGTACATTTTCTCACTCTTCATACCACCATGCTTACACCTACTCTCTACATTGTAACACCCTTTTTTTTTTTTTTTTGGAATTGAAATAAAACTCTCTGGAACTGGAAGATATATGTGCAGTGAAGACACATTTTTAACAAACTATTAATATATATTCTTCAGTTTTTAAACTTAATTGTCAGAGATTCTGAGTTGAATTTGTTTCCCTTAACACTTCTTTTCACGTTTAGTACTGTTCACTAATATTCATTCCATCAATAATTTTAGAGAAACATTGATTTTCCCAACAATGAAGATGTAATAAGTGATAATCAAGATACACTAAGTCCATATTTTATGAGATTCACAACTTTTATTAACTTTTCGATCACATGTTTCATCAATTTTTGTTAAAATTTACTAAAAAATTAATTTTTAACTGGACCAAATGAGGGCTAAGAAAAATGCTAAGATAGCAAATACTATTTCTACATCAACTCGGGCAAGAGCAAGAATTACAATACGGTACAATGTACATAATCTT
Organism: Fraxinus quadrangulata; assembly: GCA_903798255.1. Taxonomy (NCBI): domain Eukaryota; kingdom Viridiplantae; phylum Streptophyta; class Magnoliopsida; order Lamiales; family Oleaceae; genus Fraxinus; species Fraxinus quadrangulata. The sequence goes on along the minus strand of CAIGRB010031965.1, from coordinate 12,791 downwards.
CGTCCAATACAAGTGAAGTCCTAATATAGTTGAAGAGTTTCTAGAGATCCTTAAGTTTTAGATAAATGGGTTAATCTAACGAGCACGTTCGGCTTAACTCAAATCCAAAAAATTGGCTTTTTTTTGGGGCATATCAAGAGTGATGCTGTCGAAATAAGCCAAACATGCGCCGCGACACTGGACATAGCTAGCTAGGTTGAAGCTAGTAGCTAGTTTACATTGGCTGATGAGATGAGCAGAACTCGATTGACCCATAATCAAGAAGTTCTTCAATCATTTGCTCTATATGGTCTTCTTCTAGTGGCTTGATTTCTTGGACTTGCACCATTGGTTTCTTCTCATAATCATCTGACCAAAAACTGGTTTCATAATTAGTAACATTCTCTACTTTGATGGCACTGGCATTGCCCGGGATTGGTGCATTTCGCGAAGGAATTATTTGAGGAGCACGTTGTTCTTGGATCGATTGTTTAGCAGCCATTTGAAGCGAAGCCATGTAGCATTTGTGCAATTTTGCTGTCAATGTGGCTGACAGAAGCTGCGATGAAGAGTTATTCGAGTAATTGGGATTGTAAGGGAAATTAGTTCTAGCCCTTGGACCGCACATTAATCTAGCTGCTTCATCGTAGGCTCTTGCTGCATCTTCTGCTGTCTCAAATGTGCCTAACCAAATTCTAGTCTTTCTGTAACAAAATTAAGACATCTCTTGGTATCAGTAGAGCCCTAACTTATGCATTTGCACATTTTGCTCTGTAAAATAAAAATTAAGTATCGACTCTTTTTCACTGTCATAGAAAGACCAACTTACAGTAAAGGATGGCGAATTTCAGAGACCCACGAGCCCCAATGCCTTTGTCGAACACCTCGATATCGCTGCTGCGGTCGGGCCATTGTTAGCTACTGCAAGTAAATGTACTTCTTGCTAAAGCTTTTTTTTTTTTTTTTTCCTTTCTTTCAGAGTTATGAAAGAGGGAATGGTACATTAGGCCATGGAGGGGTCTGAGGGGCTTTTGTACTTGGGAAAAATTCTTGCAAGTGCTTTTTTTTTTAGCCTACTGGCAAGCAGTTTGAGGGAAAGGGTCCCACATAAACACAAGCTCTTGGACCTTGTTTGGCAATATCTACTGTATTTACTAATTACCAGTTGGCTTATAGTGACATAATTATTAAATATATTAATTCATAAGTTGGCCAAATTCAATTCATATATATTCACATGATCATAATAATATGTATCTCAATCCAAAAACTTGTTTTTAATGTCCCTTCATTGTGAAACAATATCTTATGTCAGTCTTGTAGATATTTCTCATGTGACTCAATCAAGAATTTTGAATGCCAACAAATAAAATGAAATTGATATAGAACATGGGATAATAATTGATTCAATTATGTACAATTCATTCAAGTTAAATGAAAACAAGGACCAAACTAGTATAGAAAATAGTAATAGTTTTTTGGACCTAACTACAATTGGGCAGACAAAGTATCTAATTGTTTGATTTTCTCCAGATTGTTAAATCTCTTTTAAATTGTTGAAAAATTACAACTATGTCCTCATCCCCCCATCAGTTTACTATGAAGAGAAAATATAATCATAAATAACGTTGATAATAATGACTTAGAATGAGGTGTGGGTATATCACTATCTTTAAGAAGATATTTAGTTAGGGTTATTCATCAATGATTATCCAATTTTATATTTAGTGTCGTATTGGTCACCAAATTTGATTCTATTTCACCATGACCATCCAACTTCATACTTAGTATCACATTGATCACCCAATTTGCTTATGTTAAATAAAGTTATCGAATGGCTTGACTGAAACTAAGTATCAAGTTGAGTGGTTATGGTGAAATAAAATCAAATTCTGCTGCTAATGTTACATAAGTATGAAGTTATGTGTCCATTGGTGAATTTAACTCTATTTTAGCTATCTATGATAATAGTTCGAGAAATCGTTTAACGAGACTTTCGTGACTTTAACCTATGTTTGGTTTAGCTAAAAAGGTTTAAAAAATTTTAAGTTAAAATTAAAAATTAATTTTAAATATTTATAAATTTTTGAACCAAGCATTTAATCAACTTTTATCAAAATCTACTAAAAAATTGATTTTTAATAAATAAAAAATGTAATGATATTTAGCACCACCGATATTAAAACACTAGTTTAGATGATACTAATGTTGCATTAAATGAGGGGTATAATTAAATGAATCACCTAGTTCTACATTTCATTGAGCTTATCACTTACCTCACCTAAATTGATATTGTTGCACCAATGGTGTTGGACAACATTATTCTTGCTCAATACTCCACCATAAAAACTTGTTTCTTTCGTTAGGTATAATAGGGTATCGGAAGATGAAAGTATATAGCATGCTTGGTTAAGCATAGAAGTATTTGAACAAGTTATTTTTATTTTTTGTCTTATTTATTTGATGGTACATTACAAATTACATTTAGAATTAAGTAATTTATATACGTTTAAATTTCAATTATAAAAAAATATTTATTTTAAACGGAATGAAAAGGAAGAGGTGGTATGAAAAAGTAGGGAAAAGAATTGCGCTATAAAAGTGGTTCACAGTTGTGAGATAATGAGAAATGAGACGTGAGATTTGAAATTATTAAACGAAAATAAATTATTTTATTATCACCCAAACTAGAAAATGACTCCAACTTCATTTTTTAGACAGAATCCTAAGATTATGCTAAAATTGGGGGAAAAAGTAAAATAAAAGTACATTTGTGGTTTTTTGGAAATTATTAAAGAGGTGATTGTGAATTCAAAGGTGAAATATGTGAAATTCTTTGTGAAAACGCGTGAGGAGAGGTGGGTCCAATTTCAAAATCTAATGAGGGTCCCAGGCCCTATGCTGTTTCATATGCCGTGACACTGGTCACTGTCGCGATCTTGTCATATTGAAAAGTACAATATATAATATGCCCCTTATCAGTCCACATTAAAAATTTCATTTCCATTCTTCCATTTATTTTTAATCACATATTTTTTAATAAAATAATATTTTTCANCTACTGAAGAGTGCTTCCTTCCAAAGCTTTTTGGGACTACAGGAAATGCTTTCTTTGTTTGCTCTCAAAAATTATTTAGCCCCTATTTGAGCCACATTCTCATTCTCATTTTTATTATCATTCCTCTACTCATTTTCAATCACACATTTTTCAATAAAATAATATTTTTCATCAGATCAATAATTTTTTCTTCTTTCCAACCATACATTCTTCATCAATTTATTATTCCAAAATACATCCTTCCAAAATAATGTAACTCAAATACACTATATATACTTCTATCATGCTTAGCTAAGTGTAAATATTAAAATCAAAATTTTAATCTAAAATAATATTATTTAATATTAGTGATGTTAGAACATCTGTTTAGGTAATCACACTTGATATGTTCAATTACATAAATCATGTAACATTACATTTAAATAAGTCTATCATTTAGTATCATATAGTTGTTATCTATACTAGTACTTGACACCAATTATAATGAATAACATTACTTTTTAATTTATTATTTTAATCATTTATTTTATAAGATTCACAACTTTTCAATCACACACTTCATGAACTTTTATCAAAATTTACTAAAAATCTAATTTTAATCATCACCAAATATGATCTTATTCTTAATCATAGATTTTTAAAGAATGATTTATTATATTTTAACTTATTTTTTATTACTTTTTAATTACACGTTGAAAAATGAAATTTAAATAATCATTTCTCAAAAAAATTTATTAAACAAGGGCAAAAGATTTCAAGATTTTTTACCCATTGATAAGTTGGTTTTATAATGGAGTTATTAGATATCTTTTACTTCTGAATTTGTGAATTTCAACTGCATTATGTGTTTCTTATGATATATTCAGGTACTTTCATAATAGGAGAGTCAACAATGATAAGATGAAATCATTGAGGAGAAATTCAAGTGTCACCAGCTAAACCAAGAATATTGTTTACATGGGCTACTGGCGCCTCCGCGCCATTGTAGGACGTCCACACGTCCAACTAGAAGCTTCAAAAGTGTTCTTTTTACCCGAAACTAGAGGCATCCCGCACCCAAAAGAGGCGCCTCTGCACCGCGACAATACCAATCCACCACATAAGCCCTAAAATCGACGAGTTTAAATGAGGAAATATATATACGGTTGGAAGGGTTCAATTAAGGGACTTTTGGGGAAAGCAATCCAGCAGCCGCACCAGAGAGAACACCCTTGGAGATTGAGGAATCCACAAATCAACGAGTTCTTCTTATTCTCTATCAAAGTTTAAGAACATGAATTATGTTTTCTTTTATATTTTCATGGAGTAATTTATTTTTCTAGGGATACAATATAGCCAACACTAGAGATTATGCTTTGATAATTTGATTATCTATTCTAGAAGTTATTCAATTGGTTTATTTGTGTTTGTTTATTCTTAATGCTTTTGAATGCTTGATCACCATTTGAATGATATTGAATTTGGGATTTACTATCGAGAGAGAAAATTCTAAATAGGGATCATTAATAAACACAACCTAGGAGGTTATAAAGTTCGAGAGGCTTGTAAAACCCTTTGTAGTTATAAGAGAACCAAAGATCTAAATGTATTTTATCATCTTAATTTTAGATGGAGACNGACAATTTTGGTGTCTAGACTAATTAACCATAAGAATAAATTAAGGATTAGTTAGATGATTGAAGCTTGATCGATGGTTAGGTGAAATGTGATCTCTAGAGTTTAAGCCCATTAGTGTCACCCACTGTTTGGTGGAGAGTAAAATCAAAAAAAAATTTGTAATTTTTTATTTTAAAAAATGATGAAATATATGGTTGAAAAGTAGTGAATTTCATAAAATATATGATTAAAATTAATTATTGTTGATCAATCTATTTGATCTATTTCCTCTTTCCCCTAGCCATTCACTGTTTTTACCCCTACATGGGCAATGTTTAGTCCATTTTCCACTGACAGAAAAATTGTTCTCACAATTCTTGATTTCCTTATCGACAAAACTCCATCATCTGAAACCAGGGGCAGCCCTCGAGCCTGCATTCTTGCACACCAAAAGGACCTCTCTTTGGCCTAATTTAGCTACCCAAAGTGTTTTTGCATACTCTGTCTTTCTTGCAATCGACCACGAGGAAATCAATTCTGGATAAGCTTTGCATTGCCTCATCCGTTGACAAACATTGGCTATTAGTCTTGCATCCTAGCCAGCTACCGTGGCTGATAAAGTTTTGCTAAGCTCGATTCATCAAAAGTTTTGCGTTGAATTTGCCATAATTGTTACAAGCTACGAACTGTATATTATTGGGAAATATGACGAAGAATATTATGACAATCTTTAACACAAATAACATGAAAATAATAAGCTTTTCAAAGTAATAGAAGGTTAAATTGTTTCTATTTATAATTGGATGATTATACTTACTGATTTTACAATGTAAATACAAACTTTTGAAGTTGTTTCTGGCGACCAAACTAACTCCATTATCATTTCTTGATTTTAGGGCTTCTTTTTCTCTTTTGGGTGCTGTTATAACCTTTTTCAAAGGTGTCGCGGTGTGTCTTGTCGCCATCCAATGATTAAATTAGAGAGAATTTATGTGTGCGGTTATAAACTGAAAATTATGTAAAAGTATACCTGAATAATGAATAGAAGCCAAGTATTTATAGGGCTAGATAGTTCAATCTTGGTGGGATTGAGTCATTTGAATGTATTATATTGTTTAAAGAGTCCTGGATGATTTGGAAATTGGAGTTCGATTACTATTGTAGGACCAGGTGTAGTTTGGTAATAATAGAATTGTGGAGTGATAAGTATATTTTCTACACTTATTCAGGGCTTAAAACTATATAATTTTATTTTTCTTTTGACAAAATACAACCTAAATTGTGTTATATTAAATCTTGTAGGTAAAACTCAATGTTTGATAAAAAATTGGAGAAAATAAGCAAAATGTGTCGAAAAATGAAAAAATCCAAAGTACGGAGATCAAAGTCTACACTATAGAAGTTGAAGGACTAAATTGCATTAATTCGAAAGATTGGATGACTTGGAGAAATACAAAATTAATTGGGCTTTTGGACTCCTAATTGGACCAAACCATTGATGACTTAAGTATATATATATATACACCACACGACAGCTGGGGAGAGAGATGATTCGGCCGCTAGAGAGGGATATTATATACACACATCAAACAGCGGCTAAATTGGAGACTAATATCACAGAATTCGGCAACTTGGGGAGGAAAATAGAATTGTGGGCTGCTAGAATAGATTTATATATACACAAACATTAGTCAGCAACTTGGAAGAAAAGAAAAAAGTGGGCAGCAGGAGACAACTGAGAAAAAAAATGCAGCCAAGATATAATATATACACATTGTTGGTGACGGCAGCTTGGAGAAATTAAACATATAAATTGGAGACGACACGTTACTTTGGAAATTAATCACGTTCCATCAATTTATAGGTGATGTCGTTCCACTTCTACGTATTTAATCTCGATAATATGCTAGGCTAAATTCCTTTGTGTTGGATGGATGGTGAAACTATTTGATTTTTAGTTTTTAATTCGAGACCATGTGTTTTTAGTTTAATTCTTACATTGTGATTTCATAAATATGCTGAAGTGTATTGTTTTAATGTTTGCGTACCATTAGGACAATGAGTTGCTTATTCGTAGTGTTGAAAAATTCACGTTAGGTAGAACACTATTTATGAAACACACGGACAATAAATATTATGAATAATATTTATGGCGTGTGCGATCATGTATGATAATCCTAAACGTCAATGCATGTTTGTCATATGAATTCGGACTAGTAATATGATCGTCTCGTGGCAATCATATGTTTATTATATTTTGGGAAAGAATAGTAAATAAAAGTGAAATTATCGATCGTCACAATTGCATGAATTGAATTGAATTGATTATCACTGGTTGAGAATTGAAACTAAGAATTGATTAGTGTAGTCGGAAATCCAATACACTCGCCCACATTTGATTTAAAATTCATTTTTTACTGCTTTCGTAGTTATAGAACGTAGTTAAATTCAAACCAACTATCTTTTGTTACACTTACGAATTTAAATATATCGAATACATTAAAATTGAGCCTTATTCCCTTTGGGATGATAACTCACTCATCACAATTATTACTTGTACAACGAACTCGTACGCTTGTGAAATTTTTACGTAACAAGTTTTTGGCGTCGTTACCAGGAAATAACGATGTTAATTTTAGTTATTGATATGTTATATTCTTTTATTATTATTATTATTATTATTATTATTATTATTATTATTATTATTATTTAAAAAGTGTAATACTAGCCTAAAAGTAATGAAATTTTAAATAATAATAATAATAA
>CAIGRB010031953.1:15332-54004 GCA_903798255.1 Fraxinus quadrangulata | reverse complement strand
TAAAAGGGGAAGGTGGAAAAACTTCAACTTTGCTTGAGGCTGTCCCGTCAAGGGTTCGAATCATGAAATATGGATTTGGCCATTGAATTAGTGCAAGTGTACAAGCAGCCTTCCATCCTATACATTTGGAGGCATAACCTGCGATTTATTTCCTTCACCAAAGCCCAGAACAAGGCAGGTGGAGGCCGTCTCGAATGCGGTTCATCCTATATATATATTATTTAGAAGTGGGATATGGCATCATATATTATCAAAGTCTCTAGTGACTTAAGAACATTAGGTTTTGTACATGGACCAAAAGAATTTAATTTAAAAAAACACACACACACACACACTTGGAAATTGGAATTGGATAGTAGCTCCTTGTTTTAGGGGCTATTTTTAGTGACCAAAATGATGTGGATGGCATTACTTTTATGGCCACTACACATAACTTAATCATCATCGCCCTCCTCTAGATTTATACGTATAGTGCTATCTATCACAAGTGACTATTACCAATTTAAGTGATGGCGATATTCTTAATTTATTATTCTAATAAAATTGAAATGATAGATGACATTATTTTAATTATATAAATAGAGGGAGGGAGGGAGGGAGTATGTTGAACATAATTGGTAAATTTATTTAAAGTAAACTAAAGAATATGATAAACGAGAGTTTCCGTTGTTTTATCTAATTCAATCAAGTTCATTAAGGTATATATCAAATATGTCAAATAGTGCATAGACTATGTTGAAATAATTGGAATTATTTATAGTGTGAATTGAAATATATCTCTAATAGGTGCATCTTCAATTGTAAAGAATCATGTTGTTTAAAATAGGTGTGACTATTTAAAAGGTGCGTGATGAAAAAAATGTATACTATACCATTTAATGTGAAAATGTGTGATCTATGTAAAGAAATGTATTTCAATGAAAAGGTGTATACTAAACCATTTAATATGAATATATGTGATCTATGTTAAAAGATGCAACATTTCAACAAGTCACTTGAAAATCTATAAATAATGACCTTTAGTTCCATTTTTTCTTACATCAAATCAATTCAAATTATTAATGATTTCTAATTCTCTCATCTCTTTGAAAATTACATTCATTTTATTTTGTAGAAATAAAACTCTGTTTGAATTATTTTCAAAAATAAAATTTCGTTAGAATTTTTAATTCGTGTCTATTTCATTCAAGAAAAATATTATCTATACTTTGGTTCGACCGACAAAATTAATGGTGTGCTATATTAATTTTAGAAAAAATATTGTATCTTGTGAGACGGACGTCCAGTTGATCTTGCTAGCATCAGTGCAGGTGCAAAATCTGTCTTAAGGAGATTTCCATTCGCATACCTTGTTTTATTTTATCTTCTTCGATTTCTGTATTTTCTACGTTTGAGTAAATAGTGATTTGTTCATTATTGTGCATGTAATATGATTCGGTAAGTCGTTACTCTAGTATTTGCATGCACGTGTTTTTTATTAACGAAATATAATTCATGCACTAATTTATCCAATGGTCTATGTTAAAAATTGGAGTTCTATCTAAAAAGTCTATCTTAACAGATGCCTCTCAAGATGTCGATTCGTTTGAGATTATCAATATTGAAATTTGCATATTAGTTGTATCGTAGTTAGATCAAATTGCTCTTTGGACTTATATGATGTGTATTTATTCATCATTATTGATGTGAATTTAACCTTAACATGTAGCCCATGTTTGTCTATCGTTATTCCAAAAAATTGTTTGTTACAGTAAAATTCTCCACCACACATTAATCCAATAAAATATTCTACACACAATCAATAAAGTTACTTTACTTTTCAACCACACATTCTTCAAAAAATATTATTCATTACTCTTTTTTCTCTTAATAATGGGAGACGAACATAGACATAATCACATTAAGATGGCTCGTTTGTAAACACAAATATGAGAATTCGTGCGCTCCTTTGAATTTTAATTGTGAAGATAACTAAAAATCTGCAAAAATGAAGAATATGCCGTTAAACTGACTCAAAATAGAAAAATGTTAAAATTGACACCTAAACGATAGAATTTAACCCCAAAAATTTGACGATGTTGGCCAAATGCTAATCTCACTTGGCAAAAATGTGTAGAATCGAGAAATGATTTCGGATTGTACTCGCTCAAGTAAATCTGACATCCGATTAAAGTTACGCTTATTTTCATAAATCCTTCTTATTGCTATTATTTTTCAATTGGTTTATAATTTCCTCTTCTAACTGCTGTGCATTAATTAATATTTTTATATTTATAAAATGTCACATTTATCTCTTAATAGTCTCTACAAAAATATAATTATGTGAAATGAAATAAGTATTCAAAATGCATCCATGGAACACAAACATTTTGAATTAGGAAGATACAATTAAACATGCAAAAATAGAGGTGAAGATCAAAACTAACACATTTACTTCCACTACATTTCTTTCTCAAATTTCAGTCTTCCCTATATCTTCCTTTCTATCACTTATGCTACATAGTATCGTGCTTATATATATTTTTTTATAGTATATTGGAATCTCATTGAGATTGCATGGAAGCATGTGAGAGACTTTAAATGAATCAACATTACATATGGTGATGTAGAGACTACTTGTTTTTTGTCATATTAAAAATTGTAGCAAATGTTACGACGCGTCAAGTAGTTCATTTGAAGAGTTAGACGTCTCTTTTTAAAATGCACATTTGACGCATATTTAACTATTTTCGATATTTATAAAGTAGTTCTCGAAACGAATTTCAAGATGACGTACGCGATTTATGGATTTGGCCAGAATAAGATCGTTGAATAATTTTTAAAGTTAGTCTGTTCTCGAAATACTAGTTTGAAACGAATTATTTTGATGTGCCTAACATTTGTTACGGTTGACCGTTTCGTGTGCTATTAACGGAGTGAAAAATTAAGCCGTTAGCACTTCAAAATAGTATTAACAATGCAATAATTCGATTTCAAAATCATAAACACTAATCTTAAAATCAATGGTCAAGCCTTTCTATTATCCAATAGAATAAATGATCAAGTTTTTCTAAGATATTCACAATACTAATTTTTGCTTTTTATGTATGTGTATAAATTAAGTTGAAAGATGGTGAGTCACGTGATCCATTAGGACCCACTGTGGATCTGCCAATGATTCTATTCCACATGCATGGGAGTGGACCCTTTGTAAGTTGTGACTAGCCTAGGTTAGATAATAGTCTTGGAAGTGTTGCACCGAATTATGATATAAGAGACCAGGAAAAATACACAAGCTAATCAAGTTTTTCATTCTTCTTTCAACATGGGATTTATGCCTCGCACTAAATATTAGTACTTCCAATTTTGTAGAGATAGAACCAAGAATATCTATTAATAGACTATCATTTTTCTCCATCAATGGTCACCCACATGTGGTACATATACAAATTCAAAATTACGAAGGCAATAATGACTCCAGACATATTTTATGAAATTCACAACTTTTTAACTATACGTCATCAATTTTTATCAAAATTTAGTAAAAATCTGATTTTAATTCTCATCAAACAGGGACTTATATTTATGAATCCTTGAGATATGAGATACACACTTCTTGTGTTATCAATATTTTATTTTATTTAATATGGAGCCATTATATTTAAGACCAAGACACCTAAAATCTTCTCGATCAAATATATTATCCAACACGATAAGATAATAAATTGTTGGATAATGTCATGTCCTTGTTCCCCTCATTGAAAATGAAGTGGTGGTGGTATGGAAGATCAATCATTTCTTATATGAGAGATCTCAATTGATTGAGGGTGAAAATAAAATAAATAAATAAAAAGGTGGGATCAAAAGTTTTCATTAGTTTAAGATCACTAATTTGATTAATCATTGTTTATTTTTTTGTTAGACCAATAGGTGGAGAGTGGTCTAGGGTCACCAAGTAAATTTTTGTTGTCTAAGGTACTATTTATAGCAAATTTGAATCATTGATCAGGATTATTTTTAAATAAAATGTTTGTATGTTTTGTTATTTATATTCAATTTAATGCAATAAACGCATTTTTGGAAGTTTAGGAGCATGTTTGGCTAAGTTTAAAAGGATATAAAGTCAAAGTCATTGTTAAATGACCTTTTTATCTCTTCACATTATCGTTTTTACCGTCATTTTATGAAAGTTTAGGAGCATGTTTGGCTAAGTTTAAAAGGAAATAAAGTCAAAAGTCATTGTTAAATGACCTTTTATCTCTTCGCATGCAATTTTTGCTGAGCATAAAAGTTTATTTTTAAGAAAATTTTACTCACAAGTGAAAAAAGTAGGTTTAAATTCGAAAACGTGGTTCTTACCTAAAGGTAAAAGGAAAAGCAATCAAGGCATGATAGTTGTACTTATTTTAGGTCATGCCGTCACGAGTCGAGACATCTCTCGCAGTCCTAATTTTTAATGGGCCACGAATTTCTAATGGATCAACAAGATAAATGGATTGAAGGCCCAGTTTATAGTCCATTGCATCAATCTTAAGGCCCACAATCCTTCTTCTAGATGGGCTTTATATGTTTTGCCGGTTTTAACTTTTGGAATTAATATTTTTTTGTTAACTATGTTCGGAATTATATCAAAGCGATAGTTTAAGCCCCTATTTGTCTACCATTAATTTAAAACTCTATTTGCTACAGTAAGATTCTCCACAACATAAAATATTCTACACACAAACCAATAAAGTTACTTTAAATTTCAACCACACATTCTCCAAAAAATACTATTCAAAACTTCATTTTTCTCTCAATAATGAGAGACAAACAAGCTCTAAGTACACTATTAACTAATAGGTTTGAATGTCATTCATAGATTCATAATTAGGGATGTATAAATACCGGCCTAAATCATTGAACCCGACAAATCGAACTGACCAATCGATTTATTCCTCTTATTGTTTCAATTCGAGCTGTGATTTTATCCAATTTGAACCGTCGATTCAATCGTCAGGGTTCGAATCCAATCCGTACCCACCCCTAATGATAATTTTGTTCAAAAAATTTATACGTACTTTGTAGCACAAATTTGTTATATATTGAGACCGTATATTACAAGTTCGAAGTTTCATTTTATTCAGAGTAAAATGAGTAGATTTTTCACAATGAATCTCTTCCTCCAATTACATAAAGGGTCGAGATTTTCAAACTATATACATCGTAGATCGATCAATTAAAATGAAACTCAGCAACTCCCAAACAAATCGTGCCAATTTGTTGACATTACTACGTGGAATCCTAGAATTGGATGATCGTTGGATCTAAATGCAAAACTGTCAAAAGATATCATATTCTCTTACGTATTAGAATCATGCTATATATACATCGTTGTTTACATCTAATTTGACATTTCAGTGAACTTGCATATTTCTAGACATTAATTTTAAAAATACTTTCTTCAAACAAAGGCTAAATTTTAGACACGTAGGAGTGTCATACAAGATGGGAGTGTCATACAAGATGGGAGTATTGAAATGTACAAGATAATCTTACATATTTACTTGTATACTCTCGTCTATTGGCAATCCTGACCGTTCTTTCACACGTCCAGTCTGATGCGTTGATGTTGATAGATGGACGGATGTGAAGTTGAAAGTCAACGGATTTGGGAATGGGCATTATCTTTAATTGCGCAATCATAGCTGACTAAATACTAAAAGTTGGGTGTTGACTAGTTTGACGGATTTCAAAATTTAAAGAACTATTTTGACATTTTCTAGAAAAAACCCACTTTTATTTTAAAGATTTTAATCACATGTTTTATAAATTTCACAATTTTTCAATTACATTTTTTTTTATCAATTTCTACTATTTTCTTTTAAAATCTGATTTTAATCCTCACTAGGAATATACTATATTTTACATTTTTTATGTACTTCTAAAATACCCATTAATTTATTTATTAGCCTACATGCTACAACATTTTCTTTCCTTCTTTCTTCTTCATTGGAAACGTAATCCTTCTTAGGACCAGCGTGTCTACGAGGCATTGAAAGTATCCACTTGCCTTTTTCTTTTTGTTAACATGATAATCCATTTTTGTTATCTAGAGACGAGTGAGTCAATGTTGTATTGATAATTGAAACATCTACATGCCCTTGTTAGAAGCATAAAAATGACAAAAGATGGTGCATAAAAATACAGTAGTCAAGAAATATCGGAAGTGGAAGATTGTGAATTGTGAATTGTAAATTGTACATGTTACTCTATTCAAATGCGTCTTGTCGTGCACATAACGAACTCCTCTATCCATTTGGCGGGGCAATATTGCTAATAGTTGTTTATGAGCTAAAATTATCGAAAAGTGCACTAACTGCATTATTTTATGCATATATAGTTGCAGGCTTCTTGTTTAGAGTATTGAGTGTGCTTACTTTATTTAAGCTTGTTAGCCCGTGTGAGTGGAAGGTTGCTCCAGGGGCCGTGTAGGCGGTCCATTAACGTGGTATCAAAGCACTAGATGTCTTAAACAAAATACATAAAGATTCATGTCACAAGACGCATTGCAAATTTTATTGGCCGCAAATTTAGAATCCCCTCTCTTCGATGTATTGTTCAATCCGTGAAGGCCGTTTCAAATCAATTCACATTTCAACTTGGAGTAAAACCTTGAGTGTAACATAAGAAGCCAAAATGTAAGCAGCATAAACTTTGTATTGTAGCTATTGTCTGGTGCCCTCAATGTTTGAATTCCAGCTGCTGTTCACACTTCCCTCTTCCCCATCCCTGCACCACTCCACCTTAAACATGTACATGTGAATCCCCATTTCCCCATTTCATCGCTCTCAATTTCCTCTCCTTAACATACTCGAAATATTCGCCCTTTCTGCCTCGATTCCCAACATTCTCTTCACCGACAATATGGACTTCATGTGACTTCATCATTTCATAGTCTAAACCCTAATTTATTCAGTTCTAACGTGAGTTAAGAAGTTAAAGAGTCAATGGCGGTGTCTACGTCGAGATTGAGTAGAATGGCCGACCTTCAGGAATCGTCGTCGAGGAAATGGAAAGAACAAAGAGAAATGAGCCCGGAGAGGAATAAAATGTGGACGGAACCTCCAGATTGTAAGATCAAATCTCAAAGAAAAGTTCATGTTGTTTATTACCTCTGTAGAAATGGGCAACTCGAGCACCCCCATTTCATGGAGGTTACTCTTTCTTCTTCTGAAGGTCTCTATCTTAAAGGTAATCACTTTACGAAAATTATGATGGGCTTATCGCGATGAAGACAAAATCTAAATATTTTTGCTTTGTACAGATGTGATCAACCGTTTGAACTTTCTCCGAGGAAAAGGCATGTCAGCTATGTATTCTTGGTCTTGCAAGCGGTATTGTTTCTCCCTGCAAATCCCACATTTTTTTTTCGATATATTCAAAATAAATTGTATGATTTTGATTTGAAAGTTTTCATTCAGGAGCTACAATAATGGATTTGTGTGGCAAGATTTAGCTGAGAATGATTTTATCTACCCAGCTCACGGCCAAGAGTATGTTCTCAAAGGATCGGAACTACTTGAGAACCCATTTCTCGAAACTGCGCCGCCGCCGCCTCCAACCGTCGGCGCCCTAGATTCACGGAGGATGGAGAGACGGCTGCGAAACCAGTCCTGCAGTTCTATCGATTTCAACTTGCACGAGTACAGTGCATACGAAGCAGAGTCCTCAGCCAGAGCCGTCGTCGACGGCTCCACTCAAACAGAAGACAACCGTCGCCGCAGGCGATCCACCAGAGAAGCAGGAGAGAAGAGTAAAGAGCAGGAACCGAGCCAGAATCAAAGCAGAGAAGAGATCGAGATCTCACCACCACCGTCCGATTCCAGCCCGGAAACTCTGGAAACATTAATGAAAGCCGATGGTCGAGTGATCCTACGTCCAGAAACAGTCAACGAAGACCCAGCAGTCAACAATCAAAAAGCCAGAATATCATCATCATCAGTTCTGATGCAATTAATATCTTGCGGTTCCAGTTCATTTAAGGATTGTGGGCCCACACAGAGATTGAATTTGATTTCTCAGTGCAAAATGAGACTGCCACGTGGCTTGGAATCGAGCGGGTTAACTGGAGGAATTGGAAGAGTGAAACTAGAGGAGAAAGAGTACTTCAGTGGGAGTTTAGTAGAGACCAAAAAGGAAGAATTTCCAGCCCTTAAAAGATCTTCTTCTTACAATGCAGATAGGTAACTCTCATTGTCCAGAAATTTTTTTTTTACTCAGTTAATGATATTTTTTAATTAATTATTTGTATAATCATTGAAATTTCGACGTTCATTTTTTCTACAGGAGCTCACAGTTGGAACTACAAGAGAAAGAGATGAAGGAAGTGACAGCAAAATGCATACCAAGAAAGCCAAAGAACCATTCTACTAGAAAAGAAGCCAACAATGATCACTAATTCTTGCAGATAGTTGAGTCTTTTTTAACTAAATTAAGAAACATGGGCTTGGTTGTACGAGAATGCCTAGTCGAGTCCAAGTTTAAGATGTCGTACTTGTTCTAGTCCATAGAGCCCGAAAAGTGTATTGTAGTTGCCACTTTGGATACGAATAAAATCTGGTATTTCTATTAGAGAACGAGCTGTCCTTTTTGCATTGAGACATTTTTCTTATTAGTCATATTCCATTAACTTTTGTGAAGTATGTTTATATGCATCTTTGACTTTGTATCTTGACTTTATATGTTTGTTTCTCACAATGGGAAGATTCAGATCAACAAGAAGTTGGGATGTGAATTCATGGGACTTCACATCTGACTATTGCTCCACAATACAACCAAGAGTTGTAAACACCAAGAAAAGGTGAGAATTAACTTATTTGACAACTTTTAAATGATAAGCAATATTGAATATGACTAGATAATATGATGAATTTAATTTTAATTTTTTTTCCACTTTTTAGTATTGGTCAATGTTATAGAACTCGTCCCTAACAAACATGCTATACCTGAGTTAGTCTATTCGCCCAACCTATACAAAATGATTCAATGTTACGATGCCGTTTGGACAAACTAATCTATCAACAAATGCATAAAATTGAAGCAATTGAACCTACGTATCAAATCCACAACCCCAACCAGCAAGTGAACACAAAGGAACAAAATCCTAGTAATTGAATTACATTTGAAATGCATTATTTAAAGGATTAAGCTATTAAAGAGAGGACACATTTATTGATTTTTCATTTTTGACATGCTCAATCACTTTACTCCAATAGATTAACGAGAAGTTGCCATGTGAAGTCGATGGACTTCACATTTGACCATTGTTGAACAATACAACGAATGGTTGTAAACAATAAGGAATATTGAAATTACTTACTTGGGAACTTAGTCGTAGTGGGATAATCTATCTTATACTAAGATGAGACACAAAAATACTTGATCCATTATTATCTCGTTATGGCGGATTGTACCACGAATTATTGAATAAGCCATCTATTTGTCAAGGTTAATGTTAGAAAACAAGCCAATATGCAACAACCCGATGTCAAGAAAATATTGAAGTCACGAAAATATGATAAGATAAAAAGAATCACACAATAATAGAAGATTTAACATGGAAACCCAAATTCGGGAAAAAAATCATGGATAGAGTCGAAGAATTCACTATAATCAATAGTAAAGAGTTATAAGTATGTTATGTGAATCTAGATCCCATAAGACTCTAAAACCATTCTTTCTGTCATGTGAGTTCCCTTGGATCACTCTCTGAGTCGATCATATAAATATGTAATACACCACATATTTATAATAAAGAATCCCTAACATGCTAAGAGAAATGATACAAACAAGTGTCTAACACAATGTAAAGTCCTATTAGAATGGGTAAATCTAATAATAGAACATTTGAAATGAAATAGGAGTCAAAAGTTGGGTAAAAAAAAAAGAATTAGGGTTCTAATCTATCTTGGACTCCTTCAAGACATCTTCAAGTCTACAATCAACTCCCAATAGTCATTGAACAATATTTTCAATCAAATACTCAAGAATTCAGGTCATACCAAATTCTAACAAACCTTTACCTCGATATGAATTTTATTTCAAGGAATAAAAAATAATTCTTCAACAAAATTCTCCAACAAAATTCTCCAAATTATTTTACCTCTTCCACAAAGTCCAACGAGGGCAAACTCAGCAACTATGAACTGAATCAAAACACAACTTACCAGCAAGATTACATTGAGTGTCAAACTTGCTTGAATTACCACGAACAATAAACTCATCAAGTTCACAACTAACTCCATCTGAGTAAGAATCTAAACATTAATCATTTGCAGAATTACATGCAAAATTACATTGGGAACTATTTTTGTTTGAATCATGAACAATAATATCAAAACTAACTCTACCTAAGTTAGTGGAAGGTTCTTAAATACCAAATTTACTCGAATCATGAGCAACTCGTTTACAACCAACTCCATCTGAGTCAACGCTTATCAAACCATAAGCAACCAAATCAGTTTTACCAAATCTCTCTTGAGGTCTAATCTTCAATTTAGTGACAATTGCATCAAATGTGATCGTTGAACATTCTAAAACATATAACTCGATCCTTACATTACTTCTCCTCCTTTATCCAAACAAAAAAATTTCATAACGAAAAATCTTGTTGGAATCCAAAAGCAGAATTTCAAAATTTATACTTGCCATCTCGAAACAATCAAACCTCATTTTGAGTTAATTAAACTGTGCTTTAATACAAAACCAAACTGGCTCTCCCAACTACTTCGATCTTTGGCTCTCATACCACTTGTTGAAAAATAAGCCAATTTGCAATAACCCAGTGATAGAATTTACGCCACTTGTTATGAATATTAAAGACAAAAAAAATATGCAAAGATGAAAAGAATCACACAAGAATATAAGATTAAATACAAAAACCCAAATTCGGGAAAAAAAATCATGGGCAGAGTTGGAGAATTTACTATAATTAATATTAAGAAGTTACAAGCACATTATGCAAATCTGGATCTCACAAGACTCTCAACTTGATCTCTCTATCATGCGAGCCCGTCTCTATATCCTCTGGATCACTCTTCCATCAAATAAATATGTGTAATGCACTATATATTTATAATACAAGAATCCCTAACATACGAAGAGAATTAATACAGATAAAAGTTTAATAGAAAGTGAAATCCTATTACAATAGGTAAAATTAATAACGGAATATTTGAAATGAAATAGGAGTCAAAAGCTGCTAAAAATGGAATTTGGATCCTAATTCATTTTAGACTCATTTAAGACATTTTTCAAGTCTACAACCAACTTCCAATTGTCCTCCAACGATATTTCCAATAAAATACTCAACAAGAATTAGGATCACATTGAAATTCTAACAGTTATTGAGTCAACAGAGCATCTCAGGTTCTACCTTGAGGAGTCACTTTTTTTCTAGCGTGACGTATCAACAAACATGATTTTCCCATGCCCAAAGATTCACATGCCTTTCTTGATTGGACCAACCCAATCGATAGATGCTCGACCAAAGGAATGAATCACGTGGTAGATTTTGGAAATTGATATTGTTTTGAACAACGAATCATGGGGGATTTGGTTCTAACCCATCATCTTACTTAAAAAGTAAAAATGGATGTGTATCATGCACTCTTAAATAGTTCAAATCTGTTAATAAAATGAGCAGTGACAACGTACCTACGCCTATGATAGAAGAGTGCATTTTTGTATATGTTTCATCAATTACGATAGATACATATGTGCATACAAAATATTGGACATAAAAAATATACATTCGATAGCAGCTGTAATCTTACTAGAATATGGGTTAAAGCCCAGAGTTACAGACGGGCTAAAATCTCAGGTGTCACTCAAGGCCCATTACTTTTGAGTTCATACAAATCCACCCCATTAAGCCCAGCTTAAATCAACTGAGGAAACAATCTGGGCCCAAAATCATATATTGGTTAAAACGTAAGTGCTGTGTGTGTGCAGGCAGCAGGATGAAGAAAGGTTAAGTAAAACATGGGGGCATCTTATTTGAGCTTCAATGATCAAGGAAACAAGAGAATAAGATTCTATTTGGATGCTTAGGATGAACAATGAAAATAATAATAAGTTTATTTTAGACGATAAGTTTGATCGGACTTAAAAAAATTTAAAATCGTTTTTTATTGATTTGAATGCGTAGTTTCTTAGTTCTCCCAAGGTACATAAGATCAAATCTTTGAATTCTTGATAATTCCCACTTTCCCATGTTTCCTTTTCCTCTCACATTGGTTTTGCATGAGATAATGAGCTCATGAAAAACTCTCTTTTGTTGGCGCCCAATAGTTGCACGCTACCCTCCCTCAACTAACCATCCATAGTATTTCTTGGGACAATTCATGTACCGAAGCTCAACTACGGTAATGAATATTAGGTTTGGTACAATTTAAAGTTGAAATTTTGACTTATGAGTAGTATGAAGAGTTGTGTCGTTGAAAAAGACATTCCTTGACTTTTAACCCAAGCTATTTTGGGAACACTAGTAACAAAAAGAAATTAATATTTAAGCCGAGTTGATGTACAATAAAGTTGAAATCCATAAATCATTTATATAGAGAGAATAAGGATTATAGATTTTATAAATATAATAATGCCATGATTAGTAAGCTATTTAATATATGACAAATAAATAATAAAATATATAATCAAATTTAAATGACCCAAATACTTTGTATTTAAGTTTAATGTATTGGCGTTACATGTATCTATCAACTCACAGTATCAGTTATTACATGACATGTAGACTTAAGCGGATCTCATAGCTACCCCCAATAATGGGGTTAGCTTGTTGCAGAATGTCATGGAGTACGGAGCTAGTGTTGGCATTACATGACCTACAACTTTATATGTACACATCGCACAATGTAATTAATTTTCTTAGATGGCGAGCAGTTTTGAGTATAAGTGTCATGTGTTGGCGTCACATGTATGTACCTACAGCTTTATATGTACACATGGCACAACACAATTAATTTTCTTAGATGACAAGCATATTTAGGTGTGTGTGTCACGTCTTGGTGTTACGAAGTATCTGCTTACAACTTTATATGTAGAATAATCCTATTCAGGGACGAAGGGAGGGGGTCCTGGGGGGGACCCGGACCCCCCAATTTTTTGACAATTTTTTTCATTATTTTAAAATTTTATTTTTTGTATTTATCATTTNTTTATTGATTTGAATGCGTAGTTTCTTAGTTCTCCCAAGGTACATAAGATCAAATCTTTGAATTCTTGATAATTCCCACTTTCCCATGTTTCCTTTTCCTCTCACATTGGTTTTGCATGAGATAATGAGCTCATGAAAAACTCTCTTTTGTTGGCGCCCAATAGTTGCACGCTACCCTCCCTCAACTAACCATCCATAGTATTTCTTGGGACAATTCATGTACCGAAGCTCAACTACGGTAATGAATATTAGGTTTGGTACAATTTAAAGTTGAAATTTTGACTTATGAGTAGTATGAAGAGTTGTGTCGTTGAAAAAGACATTCCTTGACTTTTAACCCAAGCTATTTTGGGAACACTAGTAACAAAAAGAAATTAATATTTAAGCCGAGTTGATGTACAATAAAGTTGAAATCCATAAATCATTTATATAGAGAGAATAAGGATTATAGATTTTATAAATATAATAATGCCATGATTAGTAAGCTATTTAATATATGACAAATAAATAATAAAATATATAATCAAATTTAAATGACCCAAATACTTTGTATTTAAGTTTAATGTATTGGCGTTACATGTATCTATCAACTCACAGTATCAGTTATTACATGACATGTAGACTTAAGCGGATCTCATAGCTACCCCCAATAATGGGGTTAGCTTGTTGCAGAATGTCATGGAGTACGGAGCTAGTGTTGGCATTACATGACCTACAACTTTATATGTACACATCGCACAATGTAATTAATTTTCTTAGATGGCGAGCAGTTTTGAGTATAAGTGTCATGTGTTGGCGTCACATGTATGTACCTACAGCTTTATATGTACACATGGCACAACACAATTAATTTTCTTAGATGACAAGCATATTTAGGTGTGTGTGTCACGTCTTGGTGTTACGAAGTATCTGCTTACAACTTTATATGTAGAATAATCCTATTCAGGGACGAAGGGAGGGGGTCCTGGGGGGGACCCGGACCCCCCAATTTTTTGACAATTTTTTTCATTATTTTAAAATTTTATTTTTTGTATTTATCATTTTGTCCTCAAATGAATAAAAAACTTAAAACCCTACGTCCCTACCAATCCAAATCCAAGCATTTTCATCCCGACTCTCGTTTCCTCTTCTCTTCTTACGGTGCAGCTATTCTTCTCTTCCCATTTTTTCCTGCGGGCTGCGACGAATAAGAGCCACCACAACTAACTCATCACTTGTAGGAAACTTTGGCCTCAAGTTCACTGAAAATCTAGTCCAAAATGCAGTAACTATTGGTCTTGGAAATGATTTTTCTGTATTTAATCAGCTTCAAATGTACCCCTCTATGCGCCACCATATATAGAATCAAGAAAACATCAGAGATGGAGAAACTAGGGATTTTCTTGGTGTGGGCATACAGTCCATCTAGCGACGATTCTAATTAATAATCAGCTCTCCACCTCCACGATTGCACGGCTTCAGGTGACCAATATTCTTATCTGCTCTCTCTCGTCTTTTAATTTGTGAGTAGTTATTGTTGATGTTTGACAAATTGGGTGGTTTATATGTTGATGCGTTATATCCTCATGGAGATCATTCATACTGCAGACAAAGAAAATGGAGAAGTATTTCAAAAGAGTATGTAAATTTCTTCCATCTTCGATTGAACAAAACATTGATGAAAGGAATGTTTGGATTGATATTCAAGATGCAGGGGATGAAGGGGATGAAAGTGATGAGATTGATGTTGGGATTGGGAATGACAGTGATGAAAATGAAATTGAAGATATTGATGAAATTGGCGTTGGGGATGAAGGGGAAGAAAGTGATGAGATTAATGTTGAAAATTTGCGTTCAGACCCTGGGTTGCAAATTCCAATTAATCATTATAATGTTAATGTTCGGGATGTTGTTCGAAGGGAATATGTGCAAAGGATGTATTCGACAGAATTGTTGATGATGTAGTTATACAACATTATCAAAGTATGAGAACTCGGACGGAACGCTTGTAATAATGTGTGATTTTGCTAAATTAAATATTAGAACTTTCTTTTATACGTTTCTTGATTTTTTTGTTAATAATGTACATTAATTTATGTTCATTTATTTCCTTTCTAAATAAAAAAGTATCAACTTCCCTCATTTTAACAGATAATGTTTAAAAAAAAAAAAATTTCAACACCCTTCAACTCTGGACCCCCTACTTCGACGGGCTAGATCCGCCCCTGATCCTATTCATAATGAATATTACTGGTAGTCATCCTATGTGACATGCATGTGTCAATTTGTTATTTGATGCATAAATGAATTAAAAAACTACCACATTAATGTATTAAATAACAAACTGTCCGTATATGTCACATTGGACGATTACATATATTTTTCACTATAAATAACATTATTCATGTACGTATACATCACACAATATAATTAAATTTTCTTCCATTTTGGATAGATTGTATGTTTCACTTTTTTTCATTTTACAATATAATCGGTAAGCAAAATTAGACGGGATTTAACATCTAGATTAGAAGGATTGAGCGGTAGTATCTTAACTTTTTCTTTTTCTTTTTCTTATTTAAATATGGATTAATAGCACGAAAACCCCCTAAAAATATTTTCATTTGCGATATACCCTCATACCTATTGAAAATTGCAAAAAACCCTATGTTTGAAATCTTTTGTGTGAAAACCCCCTACCATCAACATTCGTCAAAATTTTCGTTAAAAACAGTAAAAAAATGCCAAAATTAAAAAGGAAAAATTGCAATTTCAGTACCCAGACTTTTACTTTTTTACAAATTAAATTCAAATATTTTATATGTGCCACCCACAATTCCAAACATTAAAACTTTATTTTCCACCATACTCCATTCTACCCCCACTTCATCTTCATCTCCAAAAACATTTTTTTTTTATTTTTCACATAAAAATCAATTAATTTAAAATAAATAAATCAAATTTTTTTTTAAATTCTTCTTCTTCTTCTTCTTCTTCTTCCCACCCCCAACCCCATGCACCCCATCACCAACAAAGGCGATCAAGAAGAAGAGAAAGACACGGGAGACGAGACGAAAGAGGGAACTGTAGAGGTTGGTACTTGTAGACCTCGTGGTCGGCCTGCTGGATCTAAGAACAAGCCAAAACCACCAATATTTGTTACTCGAAATAACCTTAACACGCTTCGCAGCCATGTCATGGAAGTTTCCGGTGGCTCAGATGTGGTAGAAAGCATAGCCCAACTCACCAAAAGGCATCAACGAGGCGTGTGTGTGTGTGTGTTGAGTGGAAGTGGATCGATGCCCAATGTCACCATCAAACAACCGGTTGAGTCTGGCACTGCAGCGTCTCTCGCTGGCAGGTTTGAAATTCTACCCCCAATCGAGGCTTTCCTCCCCGGCCTAGAGCTGCAAGGAGCCATCGAGATGAAGGTGTACTTAGCTGGTGGTCAATGGCAGGTGGTAGGGGGTGTGTTGTTGGACCACTTGTGTCAGCGGGATCGGAAGAAGAAGAAATTTTATTTTTTATTTTTTGATCTTCGATTTAATTATTTTAAATTAATTGATTTTTATGTAAGAAAAAAAATTTTGGGGCACAAAGATGAGATAGGGGTAGAATAGAGTAGGGTGAAAAATAAAGTTTTAAAGGTTTGAAATTGTGGGTGGCACATATAAAATATTTGGATTTAATTTGTAAAAAAGCAAAAGTTTGAGTACTGAAATTGCAATTTTTCCTTTTTAATTTTGCCATTTTTTTTTTTTTTACTTTTTTTAATGAAAATTTGACGGATATTGACGGTAGGGAGTGTTTTTTTGCACAAATGATTCAAATAGGGAGGTTTTCTGCGATTTTCAACATGTAAGAGGATATATCGCAAATGAAAACGTTTCTAGGGAGTTTTTTTGCTATTAATCCTTTAAATATTGTCTCATAGACCACGAGTGTATTTGATGCACATTTTTCAAGAGATAATACATTTTTTTTGTGATGTAATGATGAATATGTAGTTGAAAAAAAAGTTATTGATGTGATAAAAATATTATTTTATTAAAAAATATATAATTAAAAGAGTAAAACAATAAGAATGAAAATAAGAATGTGACTCAAACATGGTTGCATTTCTGTCCCTAAACAGTGAAAAATTGGAGCCCATGTAAGTAGAGACTTTCCCGTCTTTAACAATGTCCGTGCCTATCATTTTTCTTGCTACATTTGTCCTAAACAAAACAAAAATCCAAAATATTTCTGAGTTCAGATTTCTTATTGCTTACCCGTAAAGCCTCTGCTCTATGCTCCTATGTTCATATCTTTATTTCAATTTGCATGCTACAAAATCACCAAAAAAGCACACACAAACACCATTGGCACACTGTAGATAATCGCCTATGCACATATATCTGTATGTATCTGCATGTTCTTTATGTTTAGAACTTATTCACGATCTCTTTATGTCTATGGTGTTCAATCTTGCTTTATCAAAATGGGTTTGTGTTATATTTGAATCTAACTAAGTTCTTTTTTTTTTTTTTTGAAGTTAGTGGGGTTTCTGGGTTTTAATTCAATTGGGTTTTTTTCTGCACTGATGGCACCTTTGAGAGGAAACAAAAAGAAAAGGAAGGTCGAGAATAAGGATGAAGAAAACTCTTTGGTTTCTGGGTCTTCAGAAGAGGGCTCTTCTAACTGGTGGAATGCTTTCTCAAAGAAAATTTCTGGTAATCCAAATTCTATATCAGTTTACTTTTTTTTTTTTTAAATCTAATATTTTATGATAATTTTGATGTTTTGTTTGTTCTGTTGATCATTTAAGATATAATTGGAGATTTTTAAACATCTAATCCTGATTGAGTTTAGATTTTTTGCGTTTGTTTAATTTAATTTGGCTGCCCTTACATTGAATTTAGATGTTGTGTGTTTTTTGAATGTGTATGAATGTGTTGTAGAAGATCCCTATTTTGCTTTGATTTTTGACGTTTAAGTTATCCTTTCGATTAATGTTTCGGTTCATTAATTTGATATATGACTCAAGAAATTGTTCGAGTTTCGTTACAGTGAATTAACATGTTTGTATTTTGTGAATGCGTATGAATGTGTTAGAGCAGTTCTCTAGTTTGCTTTGAATTTCAACTTTTGTGTTATCTTTCAATTAACATTTTGGTTTCATTAATTTACAAAATTATTCAAGAAATATGGGAGTTTAGCCATCTTTGAGCGCATATATAAGCATCATCGTGTCATCTTCGTGTGGATGTATAAGCATCATTGTGCAGATTAGCACTTACTGATCCCTTTTCTTAAGAATGGTAACAAATCTACTGGAAGTCTGGAACATTTTGGGAATAAATTGTTGCTGTTTCAAGAACTAGTTATTTCTATTTTCTTCAAAACAGAGAATATGAGAAGCTCCTTCTGTTCAATGATGATAACACCATTTCTCTTTGGATGTTAGTTATTATTTTTTTGTAGCTCCAATGAAGTATAGGATTGTGCTGTTAAAAGCAATTTCAGAAGCCACATTATCAATTATCTTGTAGTTTAGTGTTTGTGCAACTGTTAAGGAACACAATTTTTTCCTCGTAGTTCTAAAACCTGGAATCCTCTTATTTTTTACTGAAGTTTAGGGTAGTGAATAGTGATTTTCATTGTTTGGAAGGGGAATTAGTTGATGACTACGGGGTTCTTGAGCAGATATGAACTTATTTTCATTGTGTACAATGGCATTAGTGATTGAAAATATTAATCTATATGAGACTTTGAAAGGAGTTTCTAATTAATTGATGGTGTATCTGATATGCATAGAACTGCGTTCACATATATAAAAGTGTGCCATGGGATATAGATATTACTTACTACTTATAAATTCAGAAAGGTTTTTAAGTTTAAGTTGTTGGCACAATTCAACAACTTATATGTGCAAACTTAGTGCATGTTTAATATACAGTACTATGACTGAACAGTTTAATAAACTATATTTTAGCTTATTTTTCTTCCTTAATGCTGTCCAATACTATCTAATTCTCCTCACCAAACATGCCATTACCGTTTAGAAGTTGATTGTTTGGTTGAGTTTGAAGCCTAATGCACTTATGAACCCTTCTTTCTTGTTGGATTCTATTGGAAGTGTAGTCCTAATATCCTGTAGACTGAATGAAGAACTTGTGAAGTACAGAAAACGCCCGTGTTAGGGATGGGCCCTTGTCCAACAAACATACATATTTGTGTCAACAGAACATAAGTTTTATATTCGCTGATGGAAATAACTAGCACATCTCTCCCTGTAACATATATTTTTGTCGTGGAGAGAAGGAAAATAACTGGAATAGAATGTTTGCATAGGCATATTTTCAGAAAACCAACCGGTATGTAGGCTAGGTACCCTTGGTTTGTTTTCCAATCCTTCTTTTGCATATGTTCAGGAACTAAATCATAACATCCTCCTCTTGTAGTATTATTTTAACTAGAATAGTGTGGGTAAGGATTCATTCTAAATCCTCCAGCGGGCACAGTGAATTTCTTCTTAAAAAAAAAAAAAGTAAGTAAAAGAATGAAAAATCAATGGAACTGCTCGAGATTTCATATAGGTTTTAGCTTATTATCTTATTAAACAGATGATTTTGGTAAAAAAAATTATTGAAAAAGTAACCGATTTTGGGCTACATTTTTTTATATTGAAGGAGCCGCGTGCTGTTGACTGAACTTTAGTACAACATTCTATTGTTGAGTCTCTTACTTGTAGAAGACAAAAGGAGATGTATAAAACTCCATTTGTTGCTTCTAATGTAAAGTCAACACTTCTAAATATTTTAGGGTACATGCAATGTGTTAAATTAAATAGGTTCTGTTTCTAATATATCTGCAAACCAATTCACAGAAACAATTTAAGGAATCACACTAATATCTAGAAATAGCAAGCTTAAAAGTTTGGAGTTGACTAAGGTAGTTTATAGTGACAGAGAGTAGGAATTATACATAGCATGTAAATACCGTGACTAATACTAATGAGTACAATAAGTGCATATTTCATTATTTTATAGGAATTGATAATAGACAATATTTGAATTTATTTATTCTTCCTTATTACTGCCCATTAGTGTAAAGTACACAGTACCTAACAAGTCATTAAGAGATTTCTTCACGACCTCGGCAACTAAAACCAAATATCGGAGTTATATCATTAGTCTGAGTATCACATGAAACGAGGAAGAGAATCAAGAGACATATTTTCAGTACTATCTGTTGTCCTTGTTCCACTATCCCGGACGTATTCTTTTAGATTCATGAACTAAAAATAGATTGATGAACTTACTTTGTTTGGATTGATTTTGGTTTTGATTTAGCTGCTTCTTTCTTTAACATGGGTTTCCATTATTTGTAGCTTGTTTTTCTATCTGTAAACAGTCATCTAATAGCTCGTCTTCTTATATAATTTAAAATTGTCTTTTGCTCATGTGCCTACACTGTTGATTTATGTATATTTACAAAGTGGCTCGATTAGATTTTTGACCAAGCTTTCCTAAACTTCTGATAAGAAAAGGGCGGTGATTTTTATTTAATTTTTTAAACTGATTTTCTATAATATTTTCTGGGGATCCTCTTGAAATATTTTCTCAAAAGATGTTTATAACTGAAGCTTTGCTATAAATTTTCATGGTTGCTTTAAAGATCTGCCAATGAACTTCTATATTTATTAGACAGTGCTCGTAAAATATCTCATTGTGGTGTAAATATGTAATCCTTGAATACTTCTTGTAGATCTATTAGAAATATATGATGAACGCCGATAGTTATGAACTAGCAAATCAAGCACATTAGAGTATAGCAAGTGCAAGTGATATATCTACATTTTCTGAGTGCTGGTTCGTATTTTGCTTGAGATTTATTAGAAAAAGTACAGCATCTAGGGAGGTTCCGAAGTCTATCAGAATAGAAGAAATTGTTTAATTTTATCATTATGGATGATTTGAAAGAATTTTCACTTTTTATATATCATGTGATTTTCAGATTTAAAAAACGTTTCTGTACCATGTGAACCCCACCCGCTCTAGCATTGTAATCCTTGACTCTAATGGTTCTAAAATAGATCGTATCAGAACCAACCAAACAAAAAAAGGTCATTCGAACCTTGTCAATTTTTTGTGCACAGTAGTTAGCATTAGAAGCATTATTACTGTATACATTAGCAAAACTGAATGAGAGTTAGGACTGAACTAATGGTTTTACAGGATACCACAAAAGTGTATGATTGCTTCTTGTGATTGATTCCGTATCTGAATGCTGGAGTTGTCTTTTGCATATTTACGTTTATTGGGTTTTTAAATAAGATGGAAAAAACAATTCCTTCTACTTCCAATGCAGGTAAAAAAAAAACTGAGCAAAAATTGTTGTTTGTTGTTCATCATCTGATATAGCTAGATAGATAGCCAACTCAACATAATTATGTATATAATTGTATTTGCATATTATATAATTGTATTTAGCATATCTAGGTTAATTATATCTATCATATTTAGATTGATACCATAGTTGTATAAAGTAACATTTTCCAATATAATGCAAGGAATCCCATAAGGAAAATTCATTCGGTCAAAAGTTTGTTATGATATCAGAGCCCACCTCGTAGACTTTATATTGACTCATCGATTTTCTTTGGGTATAACTCAGCCTCTCATGTGTGGGTTCTTGTGGTGATCCACGGTTGATAGAATTTTTGTCAACGTGTGACTTTTGTAGTAGTTCATGATAGACTTGTCAAGTGACTCTTGTGATGGTCCACAATTGATAGAATTTTTGTCAACGTGCGACTCTTGAGTGTGTTGAGTTCTTTTGTGGGAGATCCATTGAGGCTTATTTTGGCAGTGTAGACTGTGGCATGTGCGTGTGGTTATTTTTGGGCTAACAATTGGAATTGGGCCTTTTGAATTCTTTTGTACACCATTCAACAAATTGATGTTTCTTGATCATCCAACATCAACATGAGGGGACGTCAATGAGATCGACAGAGATCATGGAGATTGACAAACATCACGAAATTGAAGAAGATCATGACTTAACATAATTATGTATATAATTGTATTTAACATATTATATAATTGTATTTAGTATATTTATGTTGATTATATCTACCGTATTTAAATTGATACCATAATTGTATAAGGTAACATTTCCTATATAATGCATGGAATCCCTTAAGGGAAATTCGTTCCGTCAAAAGTTTGTCACTCCACATATAGCTCCACTGGAAATAATAATATTATGGATATAACAGATGGAAAATGGTATTTTATGTATTAGGGAAAATATCCTGGAAGGAATGATTTTAATTTTTCAACTGTCGTCTCGATTTAATTCAGGCCTGCATTAAGTGAAAGTGGATGATCTAAATGACTTCTTCCTTCCTAGTTAGGCAACCGTCTTTCTGATTTATAGTTTTTTCTTTTCTTGATGACATTAGGTAATATAAGTAAAGTTAACAGGATAATGTTCATTATCCAAAAATAAGTATTTGTGCATGCATAATCCATATGTTGGAATAGAAGCCTGTGAGGAGATGAATCTCCTCGGGTTTTTCTGGTTCATGAATTTAAGAATGGCAAGTTAAGCATCAAGATGGGATTAGTATAACTTAATTGTCCTACTCTGGATTTTACTTCAATTTGAAAAACTGCTAATCAATTATCTTTCTCAATGTGACTTTAGAATGTTGCTCATTATTTGCAACGTGCATTTTGGCTTCGATATTCATATATTTCCCTTCGCTTTCTTGTACTCATCGACGGTTTTTCTTATCGGCATCACACTATTTTAAGCAATCTATTTTACGTGTCATGTAGGGTATTCATACCATTCCTGGAATTTTCTGCTCCAAGATCCATTTACTGTTTATTGATAATGACCTGAGATCAGTTTACTTCTTTCTCTCTGCAGGTGAACCATCTCAGTTAAAGGGATTGGACAAGTTCGAATCTACTTTCAAAATGTCTAGAAACACGTTCGACTATATATGTTCCCTTGTAAAAGATCACATGATGGCCAAAACACATTTTTCTTTTTCAAATGGAAAGCCATTGTCATTACATGACCAGGTAGCTTTAGCTTTGAGAAGGCTATCTTCGGGAAATTCATTAATCTCAGTCGGTGAGTCGTTTGGGGTGCACCATTCAACCGTCTCTCAAGTGACCTGGCGTTTTATCGAGGCCATTGAAGAAAAAGGACTTCACCACCTCCGCTGGCCTTCAACTGAACGTGAAATGACTGAGATTAAGAACAAGTTCGAAAAAATCCGAGGCATTCCGAATTGTTGTGGTGTGATTGATACCACACACATAAAAATGATGTTAACATCGTCTGATCAAGGAGCTGAAATGTGGCTTGATCGCAAGGAGAATCACAGTATGATCCTGCAGGTGATTGTGGACTCTGATTTGAGGTTCCGGGACATAGTCACTGGATGGCCGGGAAAAATGAACGAATACTCAGTTCTCCAGAGTTCGAGCTTCTTCAAACTATGTGAGGAAGGAGAGAGGTTGAACGGGAAAAAAATAACGTTGTCTGAACTAACGGAAGTTGGGGAATATATAATAGGTGATACAGGATTTCCATTGCTGCCTTGGCTCATAACTCCTTATCAAGGTAAAGAACTTTCAGAATCCGAAGTCGAGTTCAATAAGAGACTTTTTGCAACTCACATTGTTGCAAAGAGGGCATTGGCAAGGCTGAAGGAAGGATGGAAAATGATTCAAGGAGATATGTGGAGACCTGACAAGCACAAGTTACCGAGGTTTATTTTCGTATGCTGCATTCTCCACAATATTGTTATAGACATGGAAGATGAGGATTCAGACGAGGGGCCTTCGTCTCACCACCACGATCCTGGATATCGTGACGAGGTTTGTGAATTTGTTGACGAGTCTGCTTCGAATTTGAGGGACAAGCTATCTATGCATTTATCTGGGAGTCTGCATTCTTAAGCCAATCTTACATGTGATGGAGTTACTCTCATCATACAGTTAAATAAGATAGGAGAATCCACGGAGAAAAAGAAAGTGAGTTTTAATTTTCATTCAGGAATTCACTTTCCTTTCTTATTTTTTACATAAATTTCAGAAGGTTAATACTTCATTTTGCTATTTCTATAGAGATCTTGGAGACAGTTTTGTGTATTTCAATTTGTCATGTTTCATGCGAGTATTGCTGTCAGCATATGATGCCACAGTAGATAAGTATCCCGGGCTTCTCCCGACCCAACCTTCCCTTCCTTCTCCGGCACCTTGCCCGACTACCACATTCCAGTAACTTCCCCTTATTGACCAATTCTGAAGCACGACCAGCCCCATATTTTGGCGATCCTTATAAGCCTTCATGACGTGACTGAGAAATGGTCTTTATTTTCCAATATACCTGCTTTACTATAGTGAGTTATTTGCTGATGCTTCTCTTCCCAAAGAAGGTATTCACTATTTTTATGTAGATAGTAGATGTTATTACATTGGGGAACAAACATCGATTTAAACGATCGACATGGTTACTCTACAACTGATATTATAACTGTCATTACAAAGTCAATCTCTCAAATACATTGGAGAGTTACTATTATACAAGGTTGGGGAGGGCAGTTTCAAGACTGTACAAAAGACGAGGTAGCACACAGTAAATACTACAGCTGCAAAGCTTCTTCCAGTGTACTCAGGGATTGTTGCTGCAAAATGAAGATAACAAAAAGAAATTAAGTATTATGTTGAAGTTTAGACGACAAACAGAGCCTTCACTGGAAAAATGCTTATAATCGGCTGATTGGAATCTATAAAGCAGTATCATGCTGATCTTCACTGTGGTCATCATATTTCCATCTATGTAAAGCCGGGGGATATATGTCGATATGAAGTCGAGAAAAATGTAAATTCATCACGAATCAACATAAATACAACTGTAACACAAAAAAATGTTCGTAAAGGAGAAGGAAGAAATCGTGGAGGACGATAGGCTTATTAATTTATACCTTTTCTTGAAACAGTTTCTGCATTTTGTTCTAAAAGTTACAACCTTTTTGAATGGTTATGACCCTTGGATAAATGACCACATTGAAATGAGATATGTATGATCATTCATAAAGTATTTTACACACACAGTATTCCTACTTCCTCGATTTTCTAAAGTAATCCATCTTTTGTGTAAAAATTTCGCTTCAGCGTTCATGTAGAAGATCAGTGATAACAGCAAAATAAATGCAACTACTCGAGCCAAAAAATTGTTGAAAAACAACAATTGTAACATGCGAGGAAAATATTGTACTTAAACAAGAAGGAAAATAGAGGATGCTTTATGAAAAGGCTTAAGCAGTAGGAATAATGTATATCTCATGCTAGAAGAACTTGAAACGACATGATATGACTCTTCAATCCACTTCTTAGACTCTGACCACAAATTTGTAAAAAGATTCCTAACATGCCCTAGACATATCGCTTCTTTGTTGTTACTTTTAGTTGTTTGTAACTCTGTGGTGGTGGAGGTAAGTCGATATTGCTGTCCTCATAATCTTTTTCCTAATCAATATAATCGGGTAGGGTGATGCCAAACCCCACGTTCAATCTTGAGATAAGTAGCCTAAAAACACTTATCTCAGCTGAATGTCTTTTGCCAAAAAAAAAAGAAAAAAGGGAGGATTCCTAACATACCATTTACCTTAAATATTTTCCCAGATAGCATTTAAACAAAGTAAATGCCATCATTTAAACTAGCATTTAGCAATTAGCAGGTGCAGGATATATCAAGTAAATGTAAAAGCAATACAACTTTCGATCTCGTCTCACAATATCAGAGAGTTCGAGAACTTCAGATCCGAACATGTCTTTCACCCTCTATGTGCATATTTGACACAGATATTTCTACCATCCAACAACTGCATAAAGCACAACAATGCAAATAAGTAGATACGCTTAAAGGTTTAATTATAAATATGCAGGTAAGTTTTTAAATAAATAATATCGTTGGTTGGTCAAACTTATAAATAAGTTACTTATTTTGACAATATAATTAGATTTACATTCAATCTTGGTAACTTCTAAACATGCTCAGTCAGGGAAGTGAACGCTGTCTACCAGATTACTCGGGAATACCTTTCCTTCAAGGCTTTGCTTGCTGCAATCTCCTCGGCATAATGTACAAATCCATATTCTTTTGATTTGCCACTTACATGGTCACATATGTCTGCGGTCTGCTGCAAAATACGTTGCGCCACTTTCTTGCTAAATAATGTCACATTCAGAAGGTAACATAAGAAGTTCATTATGTACCTCGAATTACTTTGCCATACTTCTCGAAAGCATTCTACAGAACATGTTCATTGGCATCATAAGAAAGTCCTTAAAAATCCATTACATTTTTTTATAAAGTGAAATACCTATGTTAACATTTTCAGAATTCAAAACAACTGAATAATGGCAGGATCTATGCGTTTTTAGGAAATGAGGGAGTATCAGATAGAGCTTCTTTCTTTTCAGTGGGGGCAATTTATCGAACAGGTAAGAGAAGCATACAACTCTGCGCGCGTGTGATTCTGTGTAGAAAAAGAGAGAGACCTCCAACAAACAATTTTGCAGAAGAGTGGCACAACACGAGCCACCTATAGAGAGGAGATGAGACAACTTCTCAGGAAATACATCTGCATCATTAGTTGCACTGTGCAAAAACCTTGTAATGTACAAAGAATTCACAAATAATCACTAACCCTTAATTGTCATCATCCTGTAAACCTGTAATCTGACCATCAAAAACTGAATTTATGAGATTATTGATTGTACAAAGGATGGCAATGGTAATTTCTTTACATAAAGTAATTGCCTTTTAACATTTAACCCAGTGAATGTACCGGTGGCATGTGGCATTTACAAAAAATTCATTTCCAATGAAAAAAACCCAGATAGTCAATCTAACTATAACGTCAACATCATCAAATCAACCAAAAAAAAAAGGTGAAATTGGAAGAAAAAAATTCAAGAACTGAAGCAAGGGGTTTCACTTTTCATTCATGGATTCAAAGAAAAAGGGGTCTAACAACATAACTACACATTACAATCTTCACTTTCTCTCCTACCAATTCTTCTAAAAACTCATTCTAAGCTAAACTAAGCAGCAGCCTTCTTGGGGGATTTGGTAGCCTTTGATGGCGATTTTGGTTCTTTGGTAACCTTATCTCCACCAGTCTTCTTTGGCAACAATACTGAATTAATGTTCGGAAGCACTCCACCATAAGCAATGGTTACTCCTTGCAGCAATTTTCCAAGCTCCTCGTCGTTCCTGATAGCCAATAACACGTGCCTCGGGATAATTCTGTTCTTCTTGTTGTCCCGAGCTGCATTTCCAGCCAACTCCAAAACCTAGAACAATTAATCAAATTGAGAACGATCAACTCATGGGCCAAAATGAGATCACAATTCAAATCATTATGAACAATAAACAAAGTACTTGAATATTGGAAGTCAATTAAAGATCCAATTCTTGTGTGTCAAATCTACATATAATTGATTATATATTTCCGACATTAATCCAAAGGAATGCATAAATATTAAAAATCAAAACAAAAACCAGATTACAAAACATTAGTTTAAATAATGTTAGAATGTAAAAACACAGATCTGAACAGAGAAATGCTACCTCAGCAGCAAGATATTCAAGAACAGCTGCCATGTAAACCGGGGCTCCAGTACCGACCCGCTGGGCGTAGCGACCCTTTTTCAAGTAACGCCCAATTCTACCGACGGGGAATTGAAGACCGGCTTTGACTGAACGGGACACCGGCTTCTTCTTCGGGCCGCCGCCCTTCCTTCCTCCAGCACCTTTCTTCACCTTTGTTGCAGCAGCCTCCATTAATTTAGGGTTAAAATTCAGCAATTAATAGTATTCAAATGTGAATTCAGGCGATTGAATCGGTGATAGCAAATGGAAAAACGGAGTTTGATTATATATAGTGGTGCCGCTAAATTTGGATTGTAAGGATGGAGTGATGAGTACCGTCGGATTTTAATGTAATCGATTGTGTACAATTGTTTAGTCTGGATCCGCGCAATCAGAGTTGGACCAATGGAAAGCGAGATAAGTATCTGAAATTTTTATCAGTTATTAATTTAATTAAGCACGTACTTGAATTACAAATTTATCGTCAATATTGTGAATTTACGTTGCAATTATTTGGATTATGATGTAGTAGATGCAATAAATGGAAGGGCCTCGACTGGGTTTAGTTAATGTTTCAACTAGGAAGAGGACAAAAAATTTCGTTAAACTCAATATTCGTGGGACCTTGACCAAAAATGGGACAAAAATTTCCCGTCTAATCAAGCGGGGGTGGGGGCAAAGAACACGTCCTACTCCCTTTAAAGCCATTTCAAAATATAAGTTTTTGATCACAAAAAAATAATAATAATAAGAAACACGAGTAGTTGTACAGATTGAGGAAAAAAAAAAAAAGACGATGTTTCTCTCAACATTAAAAAAGTGAGAGCAACAAAAAACTAAAAATAAAATGGTAAATGGGATGGGGGACCTGCCCTCATTCCCAATCCCGCATTAACCAAGTATGCAGCGTAGCAGGAGAAAAAATACTCAACAGGACATGAATGGGAATACCTACCTCGATCGGTCTCATTGCCATCCCTAGGGACAATTAAGATTTTTTGTTGTAAATTATCGTTTCTTGTTTTCTTGAGAAACTAAGTCTATGGTTCAATGGTTGCTTTGTTGCTCATAGTATAATATAGAAGAAAGTTGGGAGATTTTCAATTCTTTTAATCTAGGTTAGTATTTTACGGAACTCAAATTAACCTTATTACCAACAAGATCTAAAATTAACCAATCCTAGTAATCAGTTGAATGGTGGATATAAAATTATTGAAAAAACTTTTTATTTTGCTTGCGTGACAATTTTTTTAGCGAGCTCTGAGCGATATATTGAATGATAGTCCGATTCAAGAGCAATATTATGTTGAGATCCAGACATGATCATTAAAATCATAAAAAATTTACGATTTCAAAATTTACGCCTAATTTGATATGAAGTTGAACATGAATCACTTGATAAATATGCGCAAGCAGGGGAATTTCGATACATAAATTTGATTTATTAGTAAACAAAAACGATTATATTCACAAAGAATCTCAAATAATACAAACAGATGATATCCCAAAAGAAACAAGCTACATACCCAAATAAGAACTTAAAACCATATACAAGTTTTCCTAACAAGCTAGTCTATTTATATTTATAATCTGACTATCGGATCAAGTCCGAATATTTGATCGAAATTGACACAGAATCACTTTTCAAGTTTTATACTTAATCAAATTTTTCAATCTTTAAACCAAATTCCAACGTAACAAAATAAACGCAACTAGTCTAGTCTAAAATGTTTCGATAAACAACAGGGAAAATCTGCAACGAACGAAAATACTGTACTTAAACGACAAGGAAAATGGAGCATGTTTCAAATGCCTATCTCATGCTAGAAGAACCTGACAGTGCACAATGTGACTCTTCAACCCACTTCGTCCGGCGATACTCGACCATAAATTTGTGAAAAGACTCCGAACATGCCCTTTAACGAAAATGTTTTCCCAAATATCAGGATTACTCTCCATTCGTTTATCGGGATTTGCGACATTAACCATACTGATGCTCAAATTGTTACGTACGATACAAAGCTTACCATTAAGAGGAACAAGAGCAGCAGCCTCCAAAGAAAGTGAGTTGCCAAGGTGAAGCTTGCTATCGATAAATCTATTCCAAGACTTCGTTGCTTCGTCATATACTCGAAGCTTACACCCGTCCCGGCAGTCAAGAGCATAAAGCTTTCCATTCAAAGAGATACTAGGGTTACGCCACCCAGCAATCATTCCATCATTGATCGGAGTCCATATATTGGTTTCCGGAATATAGGCTTCGCTCAATACCTCCCGGTGGGCTCCAAGTCCTTTTAAGTACCACTTCCCATCGTACATGACACCAATAAATGGCACCATACCCGTACTCATGTCAGCTACAAAACTCCAGCGATTTCTATTGGGATCGTAAACTTCAGCTGAACGAAGAGTTCTATGGATCCCATCACATTCTCCCCCGGCTACATAAAGACAGTTATTAATGACACAAGAACCAGAGAAATGCCGTTTACGAAGCATGTCCGGTGCCCTGTGCCATTTATTTGTTCGAGCGCTGTAAAATATTACCCGTCTCATAGATCCCTTCAACCGATCTTTTCCTCCAAATAAGTAGAGGTGGCAACCACTAAGGACAGCACAACCAAATCCAATGGCCGAACTGTATTCCATGGGAACAGGTGGGAGTGGCTGCCACAATTGGTAGATCGGGTCAAAGGCATGCCATGAAATCCGTCCATCACGATCTCTTTTTATAACGTACACCCACTCTTCGGCCATACCGAGACTTTTTCGGAGAGAATAAAAGAAGTTCCCGGAAAGCAAGTTGTACCATCTCTTGCAAACTAGACGAAGCTTATTATGTTCAACACGAGGGACTCGGATTAGACAAGCAATTGCAAGATCATCCGGAAGTCCAGGCAGGAGAGGTGGCTGCACTCTCCTCTCCCTACGGTAACTTCTTGTTTTGTGTGCTCGAGGATTAATATCATGTTGGATACAAAGTTTTGATCCTGGGACAAATTTTCTTGCTCCAGCAACTGTTTTCAGGCCTGATTCGACCTTGCAATAGCATGATACAGAATCAACCTGTAAAAAATCACAGGTTATGATATCAAATTACACATACCAGAGACTTTATGGAAGATTAATGACACGAAATGCAGAAGCTACAAGCAACTTGAAGATTCGTCCATCGTTTCACTTCCTTTTATTCTTTATAATTCCAGGTCTTCATACACCATGCTGTACACAGTTTTGGCCCATAATTTACATCAAAATGTTTAGGCAAAGCAGGAATCGCTATATTTATTATTTGTTCATCATATTCAATTAACGTCCTTGAGTTGAAGGTGGGACGTTAATTATATGCTGCCTACTCATCTGCTGCTATAAAAATTGTCGCCAAGCAATAAGCATAAGAACCAATTTGGATTTAATTCAAGAACCGTGTAATAATTAATTCAAGAATTGCCAACACCTACTATTTGCTGCGTGTTGCTCATTAACTTCAAACTCCAGTAAATGTGATATATAAGTTATTTCTTTTCTCCGTTTTCCTTCTTGTTTTGTAGTTTTTAGTTCTATTTAACTTAGTGCATTTTTTTCCCTCTTAAAAATATCAGCTATTAATCTTGTAACAATATAGAATTCGGATAAATTTATGGCATAAAAAGCTCATCTTGTTTCAACATTCTTGTTTTGAAGTTAATTGCAAAATGTGACTCCATCTATATTAGAACCCATGGCCTAACTGTGAGTAAAATGGCACTTCACGTGCAAGAAGGTAGGCAGGGAGCCTGAACTTTGCTATGTTACGGACTAAATCCTAATCCCTGTTGTCGAGAGCAATAATAATCAGAAAGTAATCACGTAACGAGCAAGCACACACAATTTTATAGTGTTTCACTGTTAAAATGAGAGCCAATTCCATTCACCGCTACAGGTTTTCACTATAAATCCTTTGTGCAGTAGGAATACTAAAGTGATACAATGCATGTAGGAATGCCAATATACTATATTAAAAAAAATTGCCTCGTATGTTACCGTCTCCCATCGACCTTACTGCACAAAGGTTAATCTTGGATCTACGAAGTGTACATGGTATGATTAAGCTCCTCACAATCTAACATGATGGGCATGAGGTAATTAAAATTGTGCGAAGAATAATTCAAGATGTGAAGGTTTCAAGAAACAGCCACACTTTGTTTAACATGATGTGTTGAAAAGAGAAGAATAAAGGAGAATCTGTACAAAAACCAGGAACTTATAGTAAGATTTAGAAAGAAAGAGATGGCCTTGTAGTTCTTATGTTTCATATAGTAAAAACTAAAACGTCCCATTAAAATAAACTGAGGTAGGTACCAACGACTAATTTTTTGTACAAAAAGGATGTGAAGACTAAATCTTAACACTTTTACAAGCAGAAACCAGGCCCATAAAAAATATCCAGTTAAACTGAACACACAACTGCCTTTCTAACAATGACAACTACTAGAAAATCCAACAGTTAAGACTCTTTTTTCCATTGGGATCTTATCGCTCATGTAAATGGTAGTTTTTAAAGCTTACGCAAGATATGCTCCATTAAATGATAACACTGCAAGAAAAATCAAATAAGGGATAACACTGTCAAATTTTCAATTGGCTCTCAAACACCTTGCGCATTCAATTTGAGTCAAAATAGCTTTGAAACACTGATGACGACCTCCCACCATCCCCATCCTCACTCTGCCACCACCACTTATTTTTCTCATGTAAAGTGGTAGCCTACGCTACATAGTTAACAATTGAAATAATTGCACTCATAACATTGTCCACAAAATCAAACCTACATCAAAGAAGGATTAGTAAATCCGAACCCCCAATTATAGACATATAGTATGTGTTGGGCATTGGTCAAAACTGACAATTTAATGAATAAGATTTTAGTTTCTTCTCTCCCTTAACGCCGTCTGTATCTAACAATTCTGACCAAACATGCTAATAATATCTTCCTATGGTAAATATACTGTATTTTATTCATCCTCAACAGATAAGACACAGAACGGTACAAAGACTCATCTCAACTAATAAAATTGCTAAGATAAGATTAATGATATTGATAGTTCAAACTCAAAGTCAAAAACAAAAAGATTGCCATTAAAGATTGTACCTTCGACACAATATTTGCCCAGTAACTTCAAAAACTATTGAAATAGAAACCCATAATTCAGAATTCAAGAAAAATATGCAAAATAAATGCTCCATAAACACCAAGAAATCTTGCACAAAAACTGCACATTTATCAAGAATTTCTTTCGGGCATCTCCAAAAGCTCATGAATTCAAGAAATTAACAGCAGAAAAAGGTCAAAAGATCAAGCAAAACTCACTAGTGGAGCTTGAACTCTGAAACCCCTGTTTGCATTTGAAGACCTCTCAATATTTTGCTCCATAAGTATCAAGAATGGCTTATCATATACATATAAATCAAATTTGCACCTTTTCTTGAAAACTCAGATCAAGAAATTCAAGCTGAAAACCTTGAAATCTAAAGATTATTCAATAGATAATAAAAATGGAAAAGAATAATTGGTTTTACTAAAAATATTTGAGTTTTAATTATAGAGGAAAGTAGATTTTCAAGCCGCATATGGAAACAAGAAACAGGCAGCAAATATTTATGTTACTGACATGTATATATACACACAGATACCCACAGTAGATTTGTTTAATTGTTTCTCTAATTATAAAATTAAAGGCTAACTGACTATCACAGACTAGATAATTAATGCATTAAATTATACTTATTATATTATGTAATCTGGGAAAAAAACAATTTCAAGTCCAGTTGCAGACAAGAAACCTCCTCAAAATTTTCAATGTTTGAATTAATAAATTGGGCCCAGCTGTGCGTGAAAGAGATAGAAGGGTATTCTTATTCTATTATTATTTTTTGTCTAAAATTTATTTTTTTAATATTTTGATTGTTATTAAATATGTTACAATTAAATGTATCTAGTTCTAAATAACAATTATATTTATTATACAAATACTTGTAGAAGTTCTAAATCTTTTGTAAATCCATTTCTTAATTATAATGCTCGTAAGTCATTAATTATTTCTATTTTTCGTGCTTGTTACTTCTAGGGTGTTCGTGTTTAACATTTGTTGTAAAGGCAATATCGAACTTTTTAACGAGTGTTCAATTCGTATGAATTGAATCAACTTATTATTAGCTTATTTTTTAATTATTTATATTTTAAAATATTACTTATATTGCAATATTTTTAATAAGATGTAAGTTGATATGTCATATCGAACGGGTCCATTGAAAAACCTTTTTGTTTGCACAGTACGGTAGGGACTAACTTACATATCTTAATAAATAATTATGCCGGCAAATAATCTATGGTTTGTTATATAATTACTTTATCATGAAAATCATTACACTGAATTTAATTACAAATGTATTGTATTTTAGTTGCTTCATAATAGTGCTACAAAACATCATTGCAATTAGTGATAATGCCACATTTTTGGCCAATCTGGTCCATCCCCACAAGGGATGATTCTTTACAAATTGATCATAAGTTTTTCCTTTTCTGATATCAGATAGATCATAATTTATGTACCAAACTAGACTGTAATACACACATTCATACATTATTTTTGTAATGTTGATAGTATGTAATTGATCAACACTTTTCAAGAACATCATGACATACTAAAAGTACCAATGAGACATAGGAAGGAAGTTTGATTATGAATTAGACTATCTACACAATTTGCAACCTCTCAAATGGATTATAATCTTTCTGATATATCAAGTTAGGGAGAAGATGAGCCTAGACCCTGGTTCAGAATAAAAGGTGAATATAGTATTTGCAATTAACGAGATTATAAAGAGAAAAAATGGAATGTAAATTGAGAGAAACCATATTTTGTCTCTCTTTTCATATAGTGATATTACAAATACCATTTTTGGTTTATGGAAAATATTCATTAGTGATTAATATATTATACTTTGGGAAGGTCAAAGAACTCCTTTGCATTCTTAGTAATATGTGTGGAGTGTTAAGAAAATATTATACATATGGTCCCTAATTTACTCTTAATTTTGTATTTGGGTCTATTTAATTTTTTTCGACAAACAATCTTCAACTTTAAGCTTTTGTACCAAGTAGATCACCGTAGATAACTCCATCCAATATTGCTATGAGGATTTTGCTATGTGTACATAGCAAACGCGCCTCCCAATAAGGGGGGTGCCATTTGTTCATTATGGACACATTTATGTGTAATGCTTTGTACCCATAGCATTACTCTTGTTATGAAGAGTTCCATTAAAGATAATATTTAAATAAATAAATATTTTGTTTCTCCATTAATCTAAACTTTTCAAGCTAAGTGATTTAATATGATACTAGTTCATAAAAAGAAGCGAAATTGTAGTAGCGGTCTCTAACATTTTCGTTTTTTTGCAGACTTTCCCTCAACCTTCACTTTGTGCCACCATATGTCCCAAACCTTTGATAAATATGCACCAGAGGTCCATCTGGACAGAAACCGTCCAAATCACCGTTAGTCAACCTAGAAAATTAAAAAAAAAAAAATATTTTGACTATTTTAAGGAGGGGCATTTCCGTCCATACAGTAATTTACCTTTAAAAACAATAAATAAAAGAAAAAAATTATCATCTTCTTCAAACACCCCACCCACCCTTCCCCAACACTAAAATCCTACAGCCTATCGCCATTGTGGCCACCGCAAACACCACCACCATGGCCACCAAATCTGTTCTCATCCGCCCTTGCTCTTCCTTCATTTCTCGTTGCGGCCTCTTCCCCAAATTCGTCCTCTCCACCACCACCTCTTCCCTGCGGTCGGAAAAACCTGTCATTTTCAAGCATCGCGTATGGCCCCTCCCTCAATAAAGGCCACTCACCCAATCTCCTCAAACTGCGAAACTCATCTCACTTCGAAGACACCAATAATAACAACAATTTAGTGCAACTAGACGTGGACGCATTCAATATGGTGTTTGACATTTTTGCCCTTCGTGTCCCCTCTGACCTCTGCTTTAATCTTGAAAGCCATCTCCGTGGACACTTCCTCAACTGGCCTCACATTAAGAACGTTGTCAGTCTCTGGCGATGAAATTGATGATCAATTCAAAACCCTCTTGAGGATTCACCATTGGCCAAAGTACAAGTTTTCATAGAATTCACCACCATAAAAAAATCTTTCAAAATGAAGCAGATCTATGGGT
Source organism: Fraxinus quadrangulata (assembly GCA_903798255.1). Taxonomy (NCBI): domain Eukaryota; kingdom Viridiplantae; phylum Streptophyta; class Magnoliopsida; order Lamiales; family Oleaceae; genus Fraxinus; species Fraxinus quadrangulata. Next base: position 17,936 of record CAIGRB010031953.1, on the reverse strand, counting down.
GTTGTATGCATAAGAAGAAGAACCCTCTTGAGGATTCACCATTGTGGCCATTGTGGCGTTTGCGGTGGCCACAATGGCGATGAGCTGCAGGATTTTGGTATTGGGGAAGGGTGGATGGGGGTTTGAAGAAGATGGTGATTTTTTTCTTTTATTTATTATTTTGAAAGGGAAATTAATGTATGGACAGAAACGCCCCTTCTTAAAATGGTCAAAATATCTTATTTTTTTAATTTTCCAGGTTGACTAACAGTAATTTGGACGGTTTCTGTCCAGATGGACCTCCGGTGAATATTTATGAAAGAGGTTCTAGCACATTGCTACCCATTTAAATAAAAAAACTACTATGTTAGTTCGTAAGTAAATCTAGCTTGTATGTTGAGGGGATGCATTAAAAACATTTAAATAAAGCAATGAAAACCACATAATTATAACATGGTCAAGATTGAAAAGATAAAAAGATGAAAAAAGCCTCAAGTACAGGTTTATTGTTTACAGGGTACTTATAGGTCCCTCACTATAGCGGAGGGCCCCACGTGTATTAAAAAAAATCGTACGCAGGCCCCACACTTGTATGTGGCCTGGCGGGGCCTATGAAAAAGGCCCCTGTACGTGTAGTGTTTCTCTAAAAAGATATAGAAATAACACAAACGTTGCTCCACTATACTCCTCTTCTTGTCGCCCTTCTTCCACCATCCAGTACCAAGCACCAATCCCTCGACTATCCACTTTTTTCGAGTAGCGCAATTTTTTTAATAAATCCATTAGTTATCACGTGTCTAACTAACATAATATTTTATTAGTAATTTTCTAATATCTTTAACTTACGTAGAAATCAGTGTTATAGTCAAATTCAAATTTTGCAAGTCGAGCATACAAGCAATATAATCAAGTATTCACTATCAACGTGACACATAAAATATAAATCAATAATGTTAAAATCACGTGCAATGCACGCGTTTCTTTTTATTTTATTTTAAAGTATAATCAATTATAGTCAACTGAAGTAGATTATCAGCTGATTTAAGACATGACATCAAGCTTTAGGACTCTTATTATTGTATGACGTGAGTTCACGTACCCACATCATAAATTATTGCATCTTAACAATTTTCTTCCCTTATCTTCTTTTGGAGTCAATTATTATTTTATTAAAAAATGAATTAATTTTTTCTTTTTGGAAAATAAAACGACCTCATTTATAAATCCTGGAAGATGCATGTGATTTCAAACTCGGTAGAAAATGTTAAAAAAGAGTATCAAAATTGTACGCCATTAAGTAGTGACTATCAACTAACACATTAAAATGAAGAAAATAAATTCAAGTAGTCAAACTCAAAGTACGTTTTGCAGACTTATACTTCTTGTAGAAGGGCGACATGAGAAAAATACTTTAGGCTAGATTTAAAAAAAAAATTCTTATACCCTGTTTGATTCGGATTAAAATTCAATTAAAATCTCATATTAAAGTCAACAATTAATTTTAACTACACATTTCAGGGCCATAACTTTTCAATCACACATTTTATCAACTTTTATCAAAATCTACTAAAAATCTGATTTTAATCTCTACCAAACGTAAACTTATTCAAATAAGTTTAAAAATAGCTTTTTAGCGTCAGAAAAAACTTTTGACTTTTCAAAAGACTTGCCAAAATAGACCCTTATTCTCATTAAAATTGAAACTTGATTTGTTGTTGATACCTACACCTCAAATTCGAGGCTAAAAAAGATAACAATATAATTGCAAGGTTTTCCACAGCTAAAATTCATGCTCAGCAAACTTAAAATAGATTCTCTGCAACTAATCCACTGGAAAATTATTAATTGTATATTGAAATGACCTATTGAAAAATTATAATAAGTTAAGATTGAAAAAAGCCAATTACACATATACAAGTCGAGATGATATATTGTATACATTGTACCATTTGGATCCATTCAACTAGGGATAAACTAAGCTTTTATCTTTTCATCCATCTTAAAAATATAAGAAAAAAATTAAGGAGAAAATGAATACTATGAGAATCTTTGCACTAATGCTAGAATAGCACAATTTACAACAGCATCACAAGATAACAATCTGCAAAAGAAATTACATCCAAAAACCTGTGAGATGTACAATTAGAATGCCCTTTCAACATATTCCACAACGACGATGTTTAAGTCCTAAAATGTTAGTCGTCTTTTCGCCTAAGCTCGTCAGCATTTTCACATCTCAAATCATATAACCACTGCAATATCTAACCCCCACCAACCCCACCTCAGATTGAATGACTTTTTCAAGTACAGCCGAACAACTTCAATACGAAAAAAGGGTTATTCAAAACGGAAAGGCTTGATTACCTCGAGCTCGAAAGCGACAAGTTTGCTAACATGACCAATATTTGCAATAGCAAGTAGGAAAATTTAAGGTTGTTAGTGTTGGAATGTTAGTATAGAAATATGAATTTTTTGGTAGTTGTTTATCCCACATAGGATATGAATAGAAATGGATACTTGTTTATAAGTGAGAAATTGATATATTTTATTAGTTGGATAAAAGACCACACAAATGGGCTTTGGGCTTGAGCCATGTGATTTGGGCTTGATTGGGCTCCTTGATAG
>CAIGRB010031953.1:0-11779 GCA_903798255.1 Fraxinus quadrangulata | reverse complement strand
AAGCACGGGAGTAGGGGCGAATTTCTGCTATAGGACATAGCATTACGCTAGCCTCAATCTGCTATCCAAGTCAGTATCATTCATATTAATTCTGATTGCATTATTTATTTTGTTCTGTCTAGTTCTTGATTGTTTCATGCAATATCCAACAGTTAGTCCCATGCACTAGTCGTGACACGGCCATGAGCTTCACCAGACGCACTGGAAGCGCCATAGCTATAGTTGACATTGCTGCCACCATAGTACTTCATACCACCTTTACTAAAAGAGGCATCACTTCGAAAATCATGACTGCCATATCATCCTCCCCCATGACGAATTTTCCGATAGGAAGATTGAGCTGTGAATCCTGTTTTACCTGCACGCCCAGTGTGTCCTATATGATGGACATAACCGTCAATGTCATTTGGAAGATCAAAGTTCACAACGTGTGCAACATGGGGGATATCGAGTCCACGAGCTGCCACATCTATTGCGACAAAAATTGAAGTTTTCCACTTTTGAATGATCTCAAAGCGTGTTGTCGCTCCTGCATCCATTCCAAGTTAACAAAAAGATTTGCATTAAAAATTGTAGCGTGAAATAGCTTATAAAACAGGAAAAAAATGTTTTGGATATACACATTGTACTAGGAAACCAAAAATATGGAGGCGAAGGAATTAGTTAAAAAAAAAAAAAGCAAGAGAAGGGCGGAGGAAATAAACTTAAAAGATCACAGCGTAAAACCCCAAGAAAAACTGTCAAATAAGCTTAGCTATGCTAATTCTTGTGAAGTAAGAAACACAGAAGAAGCTACTAGGCCAAAATTAAAGGTAGAAATATGCATGAAAAGTTAAATTTTTAAACAATCGACAATACAATGCACGCTCCAGTTCTAGCAGATGCATGAAAGCAAACAAACGTGTTTTGTTCTATCACCATGAATGGAAGTAGCAGGGAAGCCATTGATGAAAAGCGAATGTTCAAGTGAATCAGCTCCCTTCATTGTCTCCACAAAAACAAGAGTTGAAGCTTGCTGCAAGCAAAGCGTAAAACCAGAAACATTGAATTAGTTGGAAAGTCGGTGGAATTAAAATTATTTTTAGAGAAGAATTTATAAAAACACACGCTGTCTTTTGAAACAAATTAAGAAAATGGAAGTAACAAATTCACAAAATTAAGCTTTTTATTTCTAAAACTCACTTCGGTTAAGTAGCTTTTTATATAGAGGGCAGTAACTTACGAAAATTTTATTTGAAACAATTAAAACTTATTCAACCTCTAAAGCCCATTGTGAATGCATTTACTGAATTCACTATTACAAAAAGCTGAATAGCTAGAATTTCTTTCATGCAGAGATCAGTTTGACTTCTCTTACTCTCAATAAAATTGCACAAGGCTCAAAGTATTCTGTCCTAAAACTGTGATAGCCTACCTTGTCCCTCTCGGTGGATTATGGAGATGTAGGCTATAAGCACACCTCAAAAGAGTCCATGTTAACTTCGTATCATTTTAGGCTAGTAGATTGGTTTGATCCGAATTAAAAGTTACTGTGTGGGTTTGGAGGCCTATCTCATGCTCAATAGGCCACTGGACTTGGGGTGTGATGGTTTGTATCTATCTTGACATGGAAAGCCCTAAACCACAAGAAAGTCATAAATCTTACTTTGCCATCAAAATCATTAGCTCTCTGTGCATAAAGGAGGTCCATCAAATGACTCCTTTTGTCAGATTCATGCACATATTCAACTGTTTGGACAATCAAATCAGTACTAGAACCAACTCTTCCAACAGCCAAAAACACATAATTTGTTAGAAAATCTGCTGCCAGTCTCTGCATGTCAATCAGGTTGCAAAATATCACAAAGCTGCAATTATAGAAATTTGAAAGAAATATGAACAAATCTTGCCTGGTTGGTTCCTTTTAGCACAAAGACAGAATGGTATTAAAGTTATGTTTAAATTAAAAATTAAAAGCAAACTTACGAGGTGAAGCAAAAATTGTCAGCAATGTGATGTTTGAGCATCTAATGCAAAGAAGGTTTTGTTTATTAGCATTCTAAACAATAGCACCCAACTTGCTCTAAACCAAGGAAAAGAGTCTACAGGAGTAATCTGTATACATTTTAGAAAATAAATTGCTATCACAATCAAAAACACAAAATTAATCAGCACCATAAAAAGTGAGTATTTTGACAGAAAATTCATATTGGTAGTATTTTTGCATATAATGCTGTTCAAGTCTCGTTGCAAGTTATGCTAAACAAAATGTCAGTCGACACGGGATCCTAGTCACCAAATTGAGGCCATCTGACTTCCAGTAACTTAAAATCACTGCCTTCAGACACAGAAAACAGACCTGTATCTCCTTTGGAAAAGTGGAACTAAACAGCATTGTTTGTCTTATACTTGGAGGAGGCATGTCCATTTGCTGCACAATTTTCCTTATTTGAGGTTCAAACCCCATGTCAAACATTCTGTCTGCCTCATCAAGAGCTAAATACATAATCATTTGCAATGAGACTCTTCCTCTTTCCAACAAATCTACCAACTGCCGGAGAATTGCAACGAGTATGTTGACACTCCTCCAAGATCTCGAAGCTGTACATATGTCATGATATATAAATAGAAATAGGAGAATAGTTGGACATTGTTAATAAAAAAATTATAGCTAAGAAATAAACCAAAAAAGGTTTTAGAAAATATATGACAAGCATGTCAGGAAAGCAGAAAGCCAAACACGAGCAGTAAGCAAATGATGAATACCGAATCTTGTTATGGTTTTAATTACACGAGAGTGCACTTTAGTGAATGGCTCAGATATAAACATATAAATTCAAGATGAGTAGATGATAAGGATAAGAAGAAGACCCAAAAGTGGCAAATCAACAATCTAACTGGAAGTATAAAATTATACCTGTTGATTTATGGGCGCACCACCATAAGCAACAACCACCCTCTCACCAGTTTGATATGCAAATTTCCTAACTTCTTCGTGAATCTACAAATCAAGAAAAACCTTTCAATTTCCAAAAGCACTTACTTAAAGCATGCAAAGGCTAATCAAAATTGCTGAATATAAACTCACTTAGCATGAAAGCTCCCTTATGGGAGAAAGAATGAGAGCGAGTAGAAATGCTGTGCGTGGCACACATCGTCTCTTAGAAAACTGGCTACTTTTAACGATTCTACTAATGATTGGAAAGCAAAATGCAGCTGTCTTTCCAGAAACAGTCAGTGCACAAGCCATCAGATCACGGCCAGCAAGTGAGATTGGTATAGCATGCCATTGCACTGGCACTGGTTTTATGTATTTGCACCTCCTGATATTTTGATTCAATGCTTCGCCTAAATCAATCTGAGCAAATGAATTCACTTGACTGGGTACATTATCCCCACTAGTGTTGACCGGGATATCCTCATATGCATCAAAATTGATCCCTGTATTCTCCTGTTCCCTAGATTCGTGTACTGTACCAGTATCATCTTCAAAAGGGTTAGCCCAACCACCAGTCCCATTAATCCAACCACCACCACAACCACGTCTATAATTTTTGTGCAGTCAGTTTGATAATGATCGAGTGACATTGCTGATCATAGTATGTCACGTCGTCTCGTCCCCGCTGCATCGAACAGATTGCCATAAAAAGCTGCACATGTTTAAGAATATGCTGGAATAAAGGTGCTCAACTGGAGATAAAAGACCACGTCTAGAGGATTTTGTTATTACTGTTTTCATTGGCTTGATTTTAGGAGTATTGTTAGTGTTTCTGTTAAACAAAACTCTATTTGAGAGTTATGAAATGAATAAGAAATGTGTTCCCTGCAGTTTTTTTCCTCTATTTTGTTGTTCAAATAACAACAAATTGGTATCAGAGCCTATTTTCTTGAGGGTGTGTGAGTTGAGTGAGCCTATAAACATAAACCAAAATTCAAACACAAACCTGAAACATAAACACTTGCCAAGCATGGAATTCGAGACATCCATCTCACATATTACACCACTAGTTTTTGATGGTGATAATTACCAAGCTTGGGCTATAAGAATGACAGTCCATCTTGAAGCATTGGATCTCTGGGAGGCCATGGAGGAAGATTATGACATTCCCCCACTACCTACAAATCCTACGATGACTCAAATGAAGATTCACAAAGAAAAGAAGACAAGGAAGTCCAAAGCTAAAGCCTCTCTATTCTTAGCTGTGTCAAGCACAATAATCACAAGGATCATGAACTTGGAATCTACAAAGGACATTTGGGATTATCTCAAATCTGAATACCAAGGCAGTCAAAGAACCGAAAGCATGCAGGTGCTTAACTTGATCAGAGAATTCGAAATGCAAAGAATGAAGGAGACAGAAAACATTAAAGATTATGCTGAAAAGTTGCTGAACATCGTAAATAAGGTAAGGCTGCTTGTCGCTGTGCCTGAAAAATGAGTCCAAGATATCCTCATTAGAAGAGTCAAAGGACTTATCAACTATTTCCTTGGGAGAATTAGTGAATGCTTTGCAGGCACAAGAGCAAAGGAGACTGATGAGACAAAAGGAGACTTTAGACGGTGCCTTTCATGCAAAAGCACAAAACTCAGGAGAAGGCAAAGACAAGAAATATAATAAAAATAAATACAACAAGAAACCAGAAAATTTCAACAAGCTAGAGGCCAAGAAAGAGGAGACTTATCCACCTTGTCCACACTGCAAGAAAACAAATCATCCTCAAAGAAAGTGTTGGTGGAGACCTGACATTTCAGGAAATGTGGACAAACTGGATATAGATGGAAAAAATCTGTAAATCAAAGGAAGTTAAGGCAGATGCTGTTGTAGAGAAAGATCAAGAGGAGCAGCTGTTTGTTGCAACATGTTTTGCAACAAGCAACAGCTCAAGTGACTCATGGCTAATAGACAGTGGCTGCACACACCATATGACAAATGATCAGAGGCTTTTCAAGGAGCTGAATAGAACTATTATTTCCAAAGTCAAAATTGGAAATGGTGAATACATTTCAGTCAAGGGCAAGGGAACTGTGGCCATAGAAAGTTTATCCGGTTTAAAATATAATTCTGATGTTCTATATGTGCCTAATATTGATCAGAATTTACTTAGTGTTGGACAGCTTGTTGAAAAAGGCTTCAAAGTTACATTTGAAGACAGATGGTGTATGATCACAGATGAAAGTGGCAGAAAAGTGTTCAAGGAAAAAATGAGAGCAAAAAGCTTTGCTCTAAATCTGATGGAGGAGGAGTACATAGCTTTCCCTATCAATGCAGGCAATGAAGAATTGTGGCATAGAAGGCTTGGGCCTTTTCATCATGCTGACTCTTATACATGCGGACACACAACCTGGTGAGAGGTGTTCCATGGTTGGAGGATAAGTTGACAGATTGTGTGGCTTGTAAGTATGGAAAGCAAGTCAGAAAACCCTTTCCTCAGACTACATGGAGAGCATCACACAAACTTCAACTGGTGCATACAGATGTTGGAGGTCCTCAGAGAACTGCTTCACTAAATGGTAGTAGATACTATATAGCCTTTATTGATGATTACACCAGATTCTGTTGGATTTATTTTATTAAATTCAAATCTGAAGTTGCGAATGTGTTTTGGAAATACAAACTATGGGTGGAGAATCAAAGTGGCTGTAGGATACAGATTATAAGGTTTGATAATGGGAAGGAATACACCAATAGAAGCTTTCAACAGTTCTGTGATGAAGCTGGCATTGAGCATCAACTTACAGCACCATACACACCATACATAATGGTGTGAGTGAGGGAAAAAACAGGATCATCATGGAGATGACTAGATGTATGCTGCATGAAAAGGACCTGCCAAAGAAACTATGGGCAGAGGCTGCAAACACAGCAATTTTTCTACTGAACAGCCTGCCAACCAGAGTTCTGCAAAAAAGAACTCCATTTGAAGCCTGGTTTGGATACAAACCAGACCTGCAACATGTAAAAACTTTTGGTTGTATTTGTTTTACTTATGTCCTCAGGTTAAAAGAGATAAGTTGGATAATAAGGCAGAACCTGGAATATTTATTGGATACAGCAGCCTATCCAAAGCTTACAGAATTTTTCAACCACAAAATGGGAAAATTCTAGTAAGTAGAAATGTTAAATTTATGGAGGATAAACAATGGAAATGGGAAGAACCAGAAAAGAAGAAGCAATCAGAAGCTTAGCAAATATGTTCTAGCACGACGTCGTTCACATTACTTAAATATGGGTGTGATCGACCTTCCACCATCCAACAAGATGAAGAGAGAGGCAGCCCTAAGCCCATTTAGTACAATTATATTTGTTCCCCCGATTACGCCCGTACTGTCCAATGTACCTTTTAGCAGTGTTTTAAAAAACGTAAAGTGTGGCTAAGCATGGAAATATAACTTTAAACTTCACGAGCTTAAGCGACACCTAGGCATAAAAAAAGGTTTCTTATTTTTCACATTATTTTAAATTTTTAATTATTTTAAAAATCATTTAATAATTAAAATAATACATATCAAACACCCAAAATTATATTTACTTAATAATCCATATAATTAATCAATTATACAATTTTTAAGTTCTCGAAATGCAAAAATTAGACTGTTTTTCATCGTTTCAATTTTTAACTTTCCTACCTAATAGATTTTTAGGAACTTCATACATATTTTCGATGTTTTTAACAAAATAACGAGTCTCTAGATTATAATTACATAATATAGATAACACCGTAACTTAAATTTTATTTAACTCTTTATCGAATAGCCATTTTTAACTTTTGTATAGCTAAAGTCTTTTGAAAACTTGAAATTAAAGTCAAATGAATTTGTTTTTAAAAAAATAGAAAGAATTAATAAATTAAAGTCAAATAAAAGACTTTTTAAAAATAAAAAAATTAATAAAGCACACTTAGACAAAAGAGAGACAAAAAATTAAGTCATTTAGGAATTGAAAAAAAAAGCGTCTCTATGCAAAGCGATGCATTTTGTCCGAACTTTGAGCCTAGACGAGTTTTTTAGAACACTGTTTTTTTACATGGAAAAAAGATCGAAGTTGCTTTTAGTCGATTAATTACCTTTAGACAACCTTTACCTATCTCTAACTACAAAAAAGACCATCGTAAATTTGAATATCATTTGTGATCGCAATCAATTCTAACATCCAAAAACCATCTCCTCTAAAACCGAAATACCCAATATAGAAGTTTATTTTTAGACATTTCCCATTTTCCCATTTGTTTTAAGATATTGAAAATAGAAACAAATGTTTTATTCAATGATTGACATCTTGTCATTTTAGCCCCTTGATCAACTCAGCTGAAGATGTGCATAGCAAAAAGGCAACAAACTGAAACCTACACTGCATACATTCTCTCTATTATGTGTCTTTACATCATATCACAGACCTTAAAATCTCAATAACTGGTTATCATACACTAACATAACCAAAAAAGCATGTCGAAATTAAAGAAATTGAACAATAATGTTCTCATAGCGGCAGTATTACATTTAGCAATCAACATCATGTAGTAATATGCAAGAAAAATTATAAATTCTCTGTCTATTCTTTGACCGTCGTAAAAATGTGTACACGGTTCATTAAACCAATGCTCGTGGTAGGCTTCATAATGAATAGTGTCACAACATCTAAAATTTGCTTGCACCTGTAGAGAAAATCAAGGCACGAGTCAATCGCTGTCATTCTTTTATCAAGTTCAGCTTCCTCCTGTCAGACGCCCAAATACAGTACCAGAACTGTCTATCAAACTGAATCCTGTGTTAACCATTTAGAGCAACAAAATGGAATGTGAAGCATGGAAGCCAAAAAACATGAAGTACTTTTTTGAAAAACAGCGTTGAACACGACTAGAGATCATAGTAAACAAGATTTTTTAAACTTATTTCTCATATTTAGGGCTCGTTTGGCATTGCTTTTGAAAGTCAAAAAGTTACTTCTGAGATTAAGAAACTGCTTTTGAACTTGTTTGAATAATTTTCTGAAAGCACTTTGTCCGACTACAATACCTTTTAGAGGAATCTCTTCTACAAAAAGAAAAAACCCTGCCAAATGGGCCCTTAATATTGCTCAATATTATCCGTTCTACTCGACAAAAGAAGCTAGACATGTAAATACGCCAAAACTAAATAGATCCATTGAGGAGACAATGCTCTCTCTAGTTCAATATTAGGAGCTTTTATGTCTTTTACGGGTTTTGTGATGCCTGAACTTGGAGCATAATAGGAAAAAGACTACATCCTAGTTTCTCAAGTCTAGAAGCTTCTATGAATGCTTGATATTTAGAGCTCGTTTGATTCTCATTAATTGGGAAAAAAATGAGTTTTGAAAAGTATTTTTAGGAGAATGCGTGGTTAAAAAGTAAGAAACAATTTTTGGTATACGTGTAAAATATTTTATTGCGTGAATGTGTGGTTGAAAATGATCATGTAGCAAATCATAAAATAAATTAATGGGAGTCAAACCGGCACTTTAAGAATTTCAGGATTTCACTACTTACTGCCATGTCTCAAATGCGTAGCTCCAATATACGTCCAAATTCTTTCCAAAAAAATTCGATTAGACAATCATGTCAAACCTGAAGGCAGAAGAAGCACAAGATACTAACTAGAATTAAATTAAATCAATTCTAAGATTGAGACAACCACTATCTATAAAGAGAACTTCCCGGGATACCCTTCTTGATACAAACAACGTAGGTTTCTCAATACACGACGCCCAACTTGAGATATTTTGGATGTGGAAGTGCTCACATCTCATCAGACCTTATAATTTCTTTCCTCCCCGAACCCCCATCCAGAAAAGGAAAAATAGAACTGCAACTTTATTTGTATTTGACCACATCTTCGAAAAGCTCGAGTTATTAAAGAGGGAACACATACATGTATCTAAATTTAGTTTTCATCATGCTTGTTCACATTCATGTCTGATTATTCTTTAATTAAAAGTCCGGCATATGCACAATTTTCATTAATGGGTGACCTCTTACAGCGATACTTGAATTCAAGCCTACTCTAGTACCTCGTTAAACCACATCATATAGACTATTAGAGAGAGGACACACTTATTTAAATTTAATCTTCGATTTAATCATATACATTCACAATTCATCTTTCTTTCCTATAACTAAACTGTGTTTTCCAACTATGAGTAAGGTTGATTAAAGATTATATATAACTAGAACTAGCTCCTCCTGAAAGGTCTCTTTTAAAACAATCAATTTCTTCTTTTCTTTTTTGCAATAACATAAAGAGTAAAATAAAATGTTTATGTTATTGAACTCCTAAAACAAAAATTAATTAATAAAAAGGTGAGAAGTTTTTAACTCAAAATGTCTATTACAAACAAGACCAATGGACATTTATAAATAGTAAATAGCCTTTATTCAAAGTACAAACTAGTCGTACGCAACCTGTCTTATTCTTCTCCCATTTGTTACTCCTACCTCAGGACAACTAAAGTCACTTCTGCCCTTTAGCCGGAGTTTCTATTCAAAGCAACTAACACTTCTCCTTTCAACTTTCAAGAACATGGTAGGTGTTAGTAACTTTAACTGTCGTAAGGCAACGAAATTCCTTGTCACAACATAAAGGCCAGCATCCCATGTTCAATGGCATTATCCACCAGAACATCAATGGTTGAAAGAGGAAAATCATCTTTTGGGCTTGACTTGTTTAGGCATGGACTAACGGAACCTACTTTCAAATTGAGGGAAAAACCGCTTTCTTACAAATTAGAAGGAATAAAGAAGGCGCCGCTCGTCCCGGGAAACCAAGTACGCTTTGGTGAGCGAGAAGCAGCCAAGTATAGGAGAAGGGGCGATTGGCTTAGTAAAGATAGTATATAGTTCCACTTGGTGAATAGTGCCTCGGCCCGGTTGAGTCATTTTTTTGTTTGTTCGGCTCGCAGCGAACTTGTTCTAGTGGAAATACATTTCTCTCTGGGAAAAACACATAAGATTTGTTCGCTAGAGCTCATCACTGAAGAATGGTGGCTTGACTTTTTGGAATTAGAGAAAAACTTCTTCGCGTGGGCNTGTCATTATCAATCCAAGAATTCATTCAAATCCAATCATCAAACAATTTTTTTTGTTTATGGACGCAATTACACACTATAAACCTTAAAGACTCAATTTTTAAACCAAATTCAAACATAAAGATTGCAACTTTTACCTCAAATTGATGCTTCCAGGTAAGAGAGAGAATCTTGAATCCCTTTAACCTTGCAAGTTGGAATAGTCTCAAATTCGTCCGCCGGTAGTTTCTGCGAAAGAGCACCCACATAAAATTCAATCATCCCATTGTCTTCATCAACATCAATCCCAGTAACAGAAACCCATAAGAAGAATTTCTTAGCCTGAATCCCAGAAACTTCAGAAACTTTCCCAAATCCCAATTTCCCTTTAATGATTCTATCATAGTACACAGATTGACCATTGAAATTAACATAACATGGGTTTGAACTAAGTTCAATGGTGAAGGAACTGTCAACGGCGGAGAGAGTATAGGACTTGATGTTTTGTGGGAGAAGACCCTTTGGGAGATTGTATAATGGGAGTAGGTCATGGACATCTGTGGCTGAGAAAGAGGGGTGGGTTAGAGAGAGAAGGCAGAGAGAGAAAATTGCCACCTTTTCCATTGAAAATACACTAAGGAAGACGCTTGTATGTATATCTGTATATATAGCGAGAGGGGTAGAGTCGAATGATTGGTGAGGTAGTAGACGTGGAGAATACTACTGGTTGCCTGGTTGGTAGTTGGTCTGCAATTTTCTTTTGGTTTAGACATGATTGCACTACGAGTCCCCAATCCATTGCTCTAGTTACCAACTAAGTCCTTAACATTTAAAGAGGAGTGCAAGTTGGTTCAGGCAAGACTCGAGAACTACGTGATAATGAAATGGAGATTTTGCAGTATTTGGGACTATGTTGCATTTATACTGAAAATTTGAAGATTCACTTTCTTCTTTAAAGATGGGGACCAACTTGCAAATGAAGCAATACATTGGAGCCCAACAATGAAATTTTTCTTTGATTTGTAATTTGGTTATCTCCATTTTGGGGGGAGTAGTAGCAGAGATGAAATAAAACACAGAGTAGCATATTCAAGTTTGATTGGATCTCAAGTCTAATACAAAAGTTAATTATATTCATACCATATTTTAATTACAAGATTTTTTTTTTGTACCAACCTTCAATTAATCAGCATTGAGTAACTTTATTCTTTCAACACGCAGACTGACTTGCATGATACAGTTAAAGATCCCTCGCCTAGCCATTGTACCATTCGACTCACTTGTCCAATTGCCTTGTCTAAAGCACAAGGATTGTAGTCCACCAGTCTCTAGACCGGAAAAGATTCATTCCACTTGCTCAAGCCTCCCTCTGTAACCATATGCACGATTGCAAGTACAAATGGATAGCTAATATATAGCAGTATTCAAGGTATATACTGCAGAATCCATTCATCGTACACAAACAATCACAAAATTTTGCATTGAATTTAGCCTTAATTTACTGCGTAGCAGCATGATAACCATGATAACTGGTTTTTTTTTTAAAAGTTCGACTAATGAGATTCGTACATCATTATATGCAAATCTCTTTTCAAGCAGAACAGAGCTAGAGCTATATTACATATTCTCTCATTTACGTGTACAATACACATGTTGACCTATGATTTATAGCTCCACTTGTTTTGATTATAACAAATATTATACTTGTGTTTCTAACAAACTTTGTTTCTTGAATTTTTCATGAATATATCTTCTTAAGCATTCAAAGACTCAAATCGTCA